>KK903312.1:20821-40516 GCA_000696445.1 Aquilaria agallochum
TATTCACCTTTATGACCATGAATATGGCCATAGGTTTGGTGTTGCAGTGTGTACTTCTGTATGGGATTCTCAAGGTTTTATTTGACCATTAGGAGTATGGTCTCGGGTTGTATGTAACTTGTCATGAACAACTTATGGATGCTTGGCATATATAGCCATGTTAGATACTAGGTAGACTACCTTTTGTTTTTTATATATGTGTAGTCTTGGATACCTAGTTTGTGGATGCTTTGTGAATCTTGGATGCCAAGTTATGTATGGACTTATGGATGGCATTATGCGTGCCTATGTATGCTGGATATTATGGGCCAAAGTCGCCACTTTTATGTGAATGATTATGGACCTAGTTATGTGGAACTGTTGTGCATAATGGTATGTACTTTAGTAAGCCGAGAGCATCATGCATCTTTATTTGTTGTTTTCAAAACCTAAACCAACCTTGTGGGCTTCTTGGTTGCCATATAGATAGTACACTTGATTGCACACCATTTATGCACTTAAACTTCATTAAGTGTTGCCTTGCTTGGAATGCAAGTTTTCAGTTAAAATCTTGCTTGTTGTTCAAGTTAGTGTTTTGGGCCTTGCCTTTGCTGCAAGTTGATAATGGATCTTGTTAAAGCCACCTGGGCCACCTCCCAGGCCTTATAACTTAAGAAAATAAGACCTAAAAGTTGCCATTACTTGTTTGGCCGAACCAAACACTTTGAGATTAAATATTGGGTTTGGGAGTTAAATTAGAAGATGATAGGCCAGGGCCTGAGTGAGGTGTGACAGAACGCCTCCTCGAGCAGTGTCCCGAACTCAGAGTTCGGCAAAACATCTTCCAGGAGATTAAAGCCGAAGTCTCCGTTTCGACTTTTCAGGGGGGGGCATATGATAGCCGAAGTGCCTATTGTCACACCTCACACAGGCCCTGGCCCAAATCCAAAGTATTAACTCCCGAACCTGAAGTTTAATCTCTAACCTTTCAATTCGGCCAACTAACAAATCTTAAACTTAAGTCTCATTTTCTTAAGGTATTTAGCCTGGGAGGTGGCCCAGGAGGCTTATGAGTGATTCCAATTAGTTACTTGCAGCAGAAGTAAGGCCCAAATCCACTAACTTGCAGGACAAGCAAGACTTTAATAGATTACTTGCATGACAAGCAAAGCAAACACTTAACGCAATTCAAGTGTTTAGAATGTGTGCATTCAAGTGTGCTACTTAGGATGGCAACCAAGAAGCCCAGAGTAGTCTTTTTGTTTCAAAACCCATATTTGAATGCACATGTACCTCTCGGCCCAAAAGAACAAAGGAGGTTCATAAAAAGAACATACATCACATTCATGCCAGAACATACATAAGACCATAAATTTTCATCATATGCAAGTCCAAACCATTCACCAAAAGTGCAAACATAACTTGGCTACAAAGGTACTCCATGTACCACAAAAGAACTAGGCAACCAAGACTACGTAATATGTACATACAAAAGTAGTCTACCTAGTACACATACATGGCTACATGCCATCGTTCCAAAGTCTTCCATGCCAAGTTATATTACAACCTAAGACCACTAATGGTCAAACAACACTTTTAGCATCCCATACAGCAAGACACACTACAAAACCAAACTTATGGCCATGTTCATGGTCATGAAAGTGAAAAGTATGATCAGAGCAAGTGTCCACATATCCATAGCTGCCTGCCTAGACAAGTCCTAACTCTACAAGCCTACACAACTTAACACATAAGTCTCGGCCAACTCTCAAAATAAGACTTGTAATGCACAAAAGGAACAAGCCAAGCACACATTGTCACATACTATAGCAATCAAGCAAACTAGCACAACACATTAGCACAAACTCAAGCAATACTATTTAGGCCGAATGTCCTTTCCTAAAAAACAAATATATGGGCAATGAGCATATAACTCAATAGGGTTCACTGCCAATACCAACTCCATATATAGAGTTTATTTAGTTAAGCCAATAGTACAACTCAAGGCTTAACCTCCATTAGCTCAAGTATACCTGCAAAATAAGACACAGAGACAAGGAAACCACAACATATACATACACATACTAACATACCTGAGACACATAAGCACAATAATCCACTAAATGGTTAGCAAGCACAGGGAAATCACCAAAGCACACAATAAATCCACACACACACCACAATGACCATTCGGCCAAGTACCATAACATGTGCCATTGTGCACTTTTGCACACAAAACTTCACCATAAACTCCACTTCCACTAGAGCTCCGAAATGCCTAGCAAAATGGCCACATTCACTAGCATTCTTAGCACATGTCCATAGTTAATTAGCTAATTAACAACCATAGCCAAAACAATCTCAATAGCCCATCAAGTAACTTAGGTCCTTTAGCACATTTAACCATCACTTAGCTACTTTAAACACTTCAATCATGGTATACTACCAACTAATCAAGTAGTTTAGTGAAACCCTACCTCAATTTGAGCTTGAATAGCCTCGGTTTAGCGTGAGCCCAAAATGTTTCTTCCTCAATTAGCCTAACACATCACTAATTAGGCATTAACACTCCTTGTTCATGGAATTAATACCATGTATTCAAGGGAAACTCAAAGGATTACCTTAATCCCAAGCTTGAAATGTCTCGGCCAAACCTTGTTCCTTCAAAACAAAGCTTGGTTTTGAGTTGCTAAGTGCCGAAACAAGAACTCCTAGCTTGATTCCTTCCTCTCAAGCTTTAATTGCCTCCTTTGATGCTTGAATCCGAGACCAACTTTGGGAGAACTCAAGAACACAAGCATAGCAAGTCTCGACCAAGGAAGAACAAGCCCAAAATGAAAGCAAAATGAGTCAAGTGGACTCATGCAATCCGGTTACAAGCCACATGTGTTTAAAGATGGCACCAATGTTAGCTTTTGGCCTCCATTAATTTGCATGGCTCAATTGAGCCCTCACCTCCATATGGCTACAATTTCACCACTAAAACACGTGCACACTTTGACACTTATGTCACTTCATGGCTCACTTTGCCAAGCACAAATCAAAAGTGTCATATATGTTCATTAAACCCATGTAACAACCAGCCAATATTATATCTAGTATTAACTTGGTAAACAAAAGCAATGATGCCTTATTTCCTTAATGGGGAACATGACTTGACTAGTCATCATTGATGTCTACCAAAATTTGGCCTAGTATGCCATTAATCCTCACATAGTTTTGCGTGGCCGAAAGTTACCATTCAAACTTTGTACTTCCACTAGTACCACTAGTTAACATGTACATTTTAGTCTTTCAACTTTGTTTCCTACCAAGCTCAACATAGTCTTCCATTTAAGTGTACTTGAGGCACATAGTTTTGTAGTCTTGCACTTCCATCACTACTACCTTGCTCAACCGAGTTCCCTTTTTGTATTTTAATAGTATGTTTCTTATTTTTCTTGGCCTTAGCCAAGCTCATAAGGGTGGTCTTAACACCTATCACCTTTCAAACCCGTAGGCTCGAGTAAGGCACCACCCTCAGAAGGAGAAGCGCCAACTTCAGGAAGAAGGATGTCCAGCCCCTCTCGCATCCGACCTCGGTAATTCTTCATCCCTGGGGATGACAGTGTCAACTTCGGTAAGACAACCGAACCATCCTCGACAGCAGAGAACGTCCCTAAATAGGGCCACCCTCAGCAAGGATATTCCTGGGATACTGAAGTAACCTCAGGGGATAGTTGTCCTCCTTCGAAGAGGTCTCTTCTACCAAAGGGACTTCAGGAGTACGGAAGAAGCAATTAAGGAGCTTCTGACACATCCCTGATATGTCGCCCCCAGACACGCTCTGACACGCCGCCCTCGTGCGGCCTAGGCTCCTGGCCAGGTGGCCTGTGGTTGGCTAGTTGCTCCCCTTTTCCCCTAGGATGCGGGTTGCATCCGACCGAACACGTGTCATAATCTGGGCCGGCCACGTCAAGCAGAGTTCTACTGTTCACCCCTCTATAAATATTTGGTAAGCACCCCTGGTAAAGGGGGATTGGACTCTAGAAGGAAAACTTCTTCATTTATTACTTTCTCTTCACCTCCAAAGCACTGACTTGGGCGTCGGATGCTCCCCCCCAGGAAAAAGACTCCGGGCAGCTCCTAACCACTGTTTTCTGAGCATTTCAGACATATTCTCCTGGGAAACTTCCACTTCAGGTGTTCTTCCTCACTAAAAGTCCCTCCAGGCCTCACCATGTCACACAACAAAAATGCTGCTGGGCATCAGGTTTGAAAAAGAGATTAAAGGAAGCAAAAGGAAAATGGTAGGACAACTTTCTACCGTGCTGTGGAGGTATCGGACAACACCCCGAAGGGCCACAGGTGAGACACCTTTCTCACTCATCTTCGGCACGAACGCCATTATTCCTATCGAAGTGGTTCAGCCATCGGTTAAGGTGAAACTGTTCGACGAGGAAGGAAATAACCTTGGGTTGAGAACGAAGCTGGACTTAATTGACGAACACAGAGAAGTGGCTGAGCTTAGAAGAAAAGCTTCTCAGCAAAGAGTAGCCATAGTTGCAAACTTGCATGTCAGGCGAAAAGGATTCAGGAAAGGAGACCTTGTCCTATGAAAGCTGAGTTAGAGCCCCGAAGACCACCTCACGGAGTACTTCGGGCAAACTGGGATGGGCCTTATTTGGTTCTTGATGAAGTTCGGCCAGGAGTATACAAACTCAGTGATATCGAAGGTGGAGAGCTAAGCAATACATGCAATTTAGATGTCTTGAAAAAATTCTATACTTAGTGATGCTCATCAGCATCTCCACTGTGTGTCATTATGAGGGTGGCAGGATCTTTCGGTGGCGGAAGAACGTCCAGAGAGAATACTGATAGCCGAAGTGCTATCGCCCTGGTCCACTGACTTCGGAGAAAGAGGGAGCCAAACACCTGAGGTATACGACCTCGGAAGCCCCATCGTACCAACCTCGAAAAACTACCATATCGCCTCTCCAGTAGAGGACGAATGAACCGACTTCAGAAGAATAAGAACACCCTGAAGAAATGGTATCACCCTGGGGAGAGGTCCTTGCTCGTCCCCCTAAAAGGTAACGTTGGCCGAAGGGACCTCGGAGGAGCGATGGGTGCCACGAAGGAGTCTCTGACATATTCGGCCGTACGCACTAGACGTCGACCTCAAGCACTCTGACAGGCCACTGCAGTCTGCGCTCTGACACGTAGAGACACGCTTCTCGACAAACCACTGCCCGAGAAAGCCAGCAGGCAGCTAGCCACTCTTCTGCTCAGAGGTACGGACGACATCCGTCCATACACGTGTCACAATCCGAGGGGCTCATTTTCTCATATTTACAGTAGGGGAGGCTCTCGGTAAAAGGGGGCTGGGGCTGGACATGGGCTTTTTGGGCTCCAGGTTCTAGCTTCCCCCCCTCTTTCCTCTAGACATGCCAGAAAAATGCCTCCGGCGAGATTCTTTCCCTTCTGTGCATACCAGAGAAACACTCCCGGCAAGTCTATTTTGTGCTTACTCTTTGTCATTTAGAGGCACTTACTTGGGCGTCAGAGGCTCCTCCCCGGAAAACCACTCCGGGGACCTCATAACCCCTATTTTCTACATGTTTCAGGCTGGACTACTTGGGGGAATCCCCTTTTCAGGCTCTCTCCAGCACCGGAAACCCTTCTCGGCCACCGCTATCCATCATTGGACGGCCACGCACGACATTCCTCAGGAGGTCCCTGATACCCCCATCGTGGAGCCACGGCGGGAACATAAACGATGGCTAACCCAACGCCATCATTTGGCGCCGTCTGTGGGAAATTTCCAACTAGCCATGGTAGAAAACTCGGCGTTCTAAGGACAAAGGCTCCCTGAGGCCCCCATCCGTACCGGAGACTTGCCCGGCAGCCGAACAATTAAGAGCAGGGACTTCCCATCCCGAGGACGATCCTCCTCCGGATATCGCCGTGGCTTTCCTGCATAGTTTCCCACGCGTCGCCGTGGTCGAAGTAGTGCAGCGGGTAGGCCGAAGATGGTCGTGTGCAAATTCGAGCCGAAGTCTCCTCTCTCAATCCTTTCGACGAGAAAAGTAGTGGTGACCCAAGAGTTCAGGGGGAAAACAAAGATTAGTGGGATGAGTACCCAAAGGACGTGTTTCCCTTAGGAACATGATGGACGGGAAAAGTAGAGTATGTGCTATCCAGACCTCCCCGTCGAAAGAGTTCGGGCCAAAGAAAGGTTGTTGTTCCTCCGGCAGCAACACCGAATCCACTACCCTGAGGAGACACCTACGCTTTGATATTAAACAGGCAAAAGGCTACGATCCAACACCAACGGACACACTACCATCGTCGAAAAATGAGTCGCCCCCACGCGACGTCATAAGAGGGAATACGGTAATTGGGCAAGTGCACAGAACTCCAAAGATATTACATCGCGCACGAGCCCAGAGGGGCAATATAACACCAGGCGCTAGCAGACTATTGCCGAAATTCCAGAAACGGAAAAAGGGAAATCCAACGAGGACTGAATATAGGTGAAATCCAAAAGAAGGAACTCCCAGCCGAAGAAATCCCAAGCGCAAAAATACTGCGGCACGAGAACGGTACCTCGGAGGCCCGAGGATAGGGAAGTCACCTGAGTTAGCATATTCGGTTAATAAAGTGTTGGACCACCCAAGCTCGACATCGCTAGGAATAAAAACCTAGGACAAGGGAAGGAAGAACCCCACAAAGAGGCATCTCCCAAGAGTCCCGAAAAACCCTCGCGAGGTGGTGAAGAATGCAAAAAATGCCCCGCAAAGAGGCATCTCCCAAGAATACTGAAAATCTTCATGAAATGGCGAAAAGTACAGAAAATGTTCCAGACAGTCTTCCTTGACTGAAGAGGAATGACATCAGTAGGGAAGCCCAGGCCCGTTATAGAAAGGCATCGGCAGAAAGAGCTGCGAACAAATGCGTCCAAAAAAGGATGAGAATGGCCAAAAAATGCACCAACACCCGAAACACTGCCTTCAGAGTAAAATACCTGAAAGACTCCCGTC
The DNA here is from genome assembly GCA_000696445.1 of Aquilaria agallochum. Lineage (NCBI taxonomy): Eukaryota > Viridiplantae > Streptophyta > Magnoliopsida > Malvales > Thymelaeaceae > Aquilaria > Aquilaria agallochum. The sequence goes on from KK903312.1 coordinate 27,823, forward strand.
GGAGTGGGTAACCCCGAGAGACTGCCCTCAGCCCTCTACAAAAAAGGGCAAATATGGTCCACTGCCAACAACACCTGAAGTGAAATGGTATGAGAAAGCAGTAAACTACTTCGTTTGGCGAGACAAGACAGAACCCTTACTGATCAAGCAGGCAAAAGGTATACAAAAGCCTGCTTAAGGGAACATGATGCATGAAGATGGCATATTATTGCCGGTAGCATAATGGCTTCAGTCTTTAGACAAAGGAGGCCAAAAAGTTCACCATTAACTTCAGAGTGAAATGACATTTCGGTCCACTAGTTTAGTTCTGAAGCAACAAGCAAGTGGAGCCGCCGAATAGAATTATACACAAGGGACTATGGAAAAGTTGGGAGAAGCAAAGGGGAGAAGGTCCAGAATGGTTGAGAAAATTCCTTGATAAATTTGGGAATTATCAGACAAACTTCACGAAAAACCACAAGGAGAAAAAACCTTCCTTACTCGCCTGCAAAGACCAGTGCCCACTTGGAGCAATACAGCTACCAAGTGAAGCGCGAGTGTTCGGTAGAAAGAGGAAATAGCCTCGGTTTGATGACTGAACTCGACCGATTAGCCAAACATCGAAGGAAGAACGAGCTCGAAAGGAATGCTCGGCAAAGGAGGAAATAGCCTCAGATTGGGGAACCGAACTCGAGCCACTCGCCGAAGCTTGAACGAGCTCAGGAGAAGTGTTTTCTTGGCAAAAGGTGGCCGTGAGCGCAAAAATTGCACCAAACGCCAAAAGGAGATCTCATCCTCCGAAAGGCCAAGACAGAACCCCGAGAACTACCTCAGGGGAGAACTTCAGCCACTAGGAAAAAGGACCTCGCTTGATCCAGGGCAAGGTCCGAAAGACAGGATTATCAGCTTGCCAGCATCAAAGGGAAAAAATCGAGAAATACCCTAGAAGATTTATATACTTAGAATTTCATTCTATACTTAGAATTTTTAGATGAACAAGCTATACTTAGAGAAATTTCTCTTTTCACTTGTACAGGTTACCCGCTGAACAAAGCTGAAGCACACGTGCCCAAAGGCTATGTTTTCTTTCTAAAAAAAAAAATTCTAAGTATAGATAGAATGACGAGGACAGACTAGTGTTCGCCTGAAATGTCTTTGTCAAATCAGGGTGGCCGAGAAAGTGAGATCGGCCAGCAGAAAGAGCAAGTAGTGGCTTTCCGAAATCCCCTAGCCGAAAGTAGCTAGGGCAACTAGAAAACAAATATTGTTCAAGCCAAACAGAGCGAAGAAATGAAGAAGAATCCATTAAAGAAGGTCTTTTGTACAAGAAGAGTACAAGGGAAGCACGAAAATGAAAAACCCTAGAATGTCTAAGGATCCCCAGCGACGCAAGAAGTTCCGGCTCTCGTGTCTCTAGCCATCGCCTTCAGCGCCAGTAGAGGAACAGGTCGCCGGTTGAGGTGATCAGCTTTCGACCAAGTCCACTGAGGACCCTCGGGAATATCCAGGGCCACAAGAAAGGAGGTCTCGAGGTCTGGGTATCGTTGCAGAAATTGATGACGAGCTAGACAGAAGCCGTCCTGAAAGGACACCTTCAACATTTGGACGGCTTTGTCCTTTTCTACGTCTAACGAGTCCGCCTCATTCTCAAGACCAACAACCTCTTTCTTGAGACCCAGGACCTCCACCTTAAGATCGGCAATCCTCCTCACAAATCCCTTTACGTTCCTTTTCTTCGTTGCACTCCTCCTCAGAAAATAGACCCTGGCTTGAAGAGCCGCTTTTTCGGCAAGAGTTTTCTTCAGAAGGGCAGCTTATTCTTCTTTCTCCGTCTGAATAACCTCAATGGCCGAAGTCCAGCGCACAACCTCCTCGCCAAGGTCACGCATTTTCCGGGAAAAGTCCTTCAAGAGGTCCGATTGGCCTATCAGGAACTCATCCTAGAGCTAGGCCACCTTCTCCCTGGCTATGCGCATCAACTCGACATTAGCTATGTCCAAGTTAATACAAAAGAGCCTGGCCTTCTCCAGTTCACTTTCAGCCTGAGCTCGAGCAGAAGACTACTCTGCCGCCCAAACTCGGAGGTGCTCATTGTACCCCATAAGTTGCGAAGAAGAAGGAGAAAATCCTCAATGAAAGCAGCATAAGGGAAGGCAAAACACTTGGGCAAAAAAGAGAAGGCCAAAAGAATCACCTGAGTGGCGAGCTCAGAAACTCTAGCGGCGAGGATATCCCCAGAAGCGCAGTCCTCGGTAACTGCCTTAGAAGGGGCCTCGGTAAGAATGCCCCTCGCCATCTGGGGAGCCATCTCTTGGCAATCCCCGGAGAACAAGTTCATGTCCTCCGTGAAAGACCAAAATGGCTCCCTCGGAACTTTGTCTTTTGGGAGAAGAGAGTCCCGAAGAGCCCGTTTTTGGGCATGGTCAACCATCCATACTGGGGCCTCTCGGTCCTCTGCAAAATAGAGGGGCGCTAGTCAGGAAGGGCTCCCTGAAAACACAAGTTATGAGGGAGCAGGTGTCAAAAATGAATTCGACGCAAACCTGGCACAACCCCGGTAGCCTCCTCCACAAAGGCCAGAATGTGCTTGCCTTTATCCTTGCGACGACTCTCCATCTTTTTAACAGTAGGACTCTCGGGCAAAGAGCCTAAAAGTTCCACCGACGAGGTATGAATCGACGGAGTGAAAAGGGTGATTACTCCGGCGGGCACCTCGACTGCAGCAGTATCAGCCTCAGAAGATGTCACAGCTACTTCGGAGGGGGCAGCGACCCTGGTGGATATCGGAGTAACATCAACCATGGCGAAAGTTGCAATAGTGTCGGTGGAAGTGGCTATCGCATCGGTTGAGATAGCAACCTTGGTGGAAGTAGCAATGACTTCATCGACCTCCACCACATCTTCCGAAGGTGGAGTAGGGGCCATCTTCTTTGACTTCTTGGCCGAAGACGGTCCGCTCCCAGTAGACTTACATCTTTTGGAGCCACTTTTCTTTGCTTGTTCTTCCTTCTCTACCTAACCAAGGAAGAGACTCTTGTAGTAGGCGGCAGAATCATCAGCCATCTCTGAAAAAAGGGAAAAGCATTAGTATGAGTCCAAAAAGGCACTGAAACTGAAGATGTGAGTCCAAAAATGGTTAGCCAAAAAAGGAGCTTTGGGAAAGAAAGGAAAACGTCAGCAAAAACCAAAAAAATACGACTTCGGTAGGCTGAGAAGTTAGCAGAAGTCGAACGATTCCTGAGAAAGGCATTCACGAAAGGCCTTGCCGAAGTCAAGATTCCTGGATGCCGTTGTAAATAATGGCCGAAAATCACTCCGTCGTGCAAACCGTCCCTGAAAGAGATGGAAAAGGCGAGAGAAAACGAGAGCAAGGGTGAGAGCAAAGAAAAAACAAATAAGAAGAATGACAGGAGGATGCTTATATAGAGTAGGGAAGGGCAATTGAAAAGGCGTCATAACTATTGCGTGGGAGTGAAACGTCATCATAATTACTCTTCCCACGCAAAAAGAAGTGCCATCCCAATTGATGCTTGCCACGTGTTGACCATCGCGAGAAACTAGGGCATGTTTTCTGACATCCTGAAGATTTGGGTGTATCCCCAGATTGACACGCCCAGTTTCAAGGCATGACAGTCAACTAATTTAAGACAGAAAAAATAAGATTGGAAATCTCGAGGACGCCGAAAGCTAGGTATGCAACATCCGCCCGAGCAAACTATGCCCTTAAAATGGCGAAGTACCTTCCTTGTAAACGATATAAGCCAGATCCTCTGAAAAGTGCTCCTGAAAGGGCTACAACCTGAAGTTACACTCCGGCTTTCCGAAGGAGGGCATGTATAGCCGAAGTGCTATCGCCCTGGTCCACTGACTTCGGAGAAAGAGGGAGCCAAACACCTGAGGTATACGACCTCGGAAGCCCCATCGTACCAACCTCAGAAAACTACCGTATCGCCTCTCCAATAGAGGATGAATGAACCGACTTCGGAAGAATAAGAACACCCAAAGAAACAGTATCACCCCGGGGAGAGGTCCTTGCTCGTCGTCCTAAAAGGTAACGTCGGCCGAAGGGACCTCGGAGGAGCGATGGGTGCCACGAAGGAGTCTCTGACATATTCGCCCGTAGGCACTAGACGTCGACCTCAAGCACTATGACAGGCCACTGCAGTCTGCCCTCTGACACGCAGAGACACGCTTCTCGACAAACCACTGCCCGAGAAAGCCTGCAGGCGGCTGGCCACTCTTCTGCTCNAGGTACGGACAGCATCCGTCCATACACGTGTCACAATCCGAGGGGCTCATTTTCTCCTATTTACAGTAGGGGAGGCTCTTGGTAAAAGGGGGCTGGGGCTGGACAGGGGCTTTTTGGGCTCCAGGTTCTAGCTTCCCCCCCTCTTTCCTCTGGCGAGATTCTTTCCCTTCCGTGCATACCAAAGAAACACTCCCGGAAAGTCTATTTTGTGCTTACTCTTCGTCATTTAGAGGCACTGACTTGGGCGTCGGAGGCTCCTCCCCGGAAAACCACTCTGGGGACCTCCTAACCCCTATTTTCTGCACGTTTCAGGCTGGACTACTTAGGGGCATCCCCTTTTCAGGCTCTCTCCAGCACCGAAAACCCTTCTCGGCCACCGCTATCCATCATCGGACTGCTACGCACGACATTCCTCAGGAGGTCCCTAATACCCCCGTCGTGGAGCCACGGCAGGAACATAAACGATGGCTAACCCAATGCCATCAAATACATTCTGGGAGGACCACCTGGGAGACACAGAAAGTAAGGGTTAGGAGGTCCCCATAGTGTTTTTTTGGGGAGGAATCTCCGACGCCCAAGTCAGTATTTGAAGATAAGCAAAGGGGGTAAAGATTGTCTCATGGGGAGAGAGCCCCCTTTTACCTGTGATGCCTCTTGAACATTTATAGGAGGTAGATAGGAAAAGTCTGTTTACCACAAGGTTGCCCAGATCATGACACGTGTTCGGCTGGATGTGATTCATACCTTTAAAGGGGTTTTTACCCGACCATAGGCTGTTCGGCCAAAAGCCTACACCGCTTGAGGACGGTGTGTCAGAGCAGGTCTGGGGGTGGTGTGTCGAGGGCCGTACGAGTACGGTGTGTCAGAGACTCCTAAGCTATCTAGTCATACATCCACGTGGCCTTTCTAGTGACCGAATTCCCACGAGGTCCAGGGGTTCCTTGGGGAGGTGAACATCTTTGGAGGGAGGTTATTTGCTTTATGCAAGACACCTTTGGCTAGACTTTCCCGAGGTTAGGCTCAGGTCCTTGGCGAGGGTACTTTCGATGGTATGTCCTGAAGGTGGTTCAAAGAATAACCGAAGGCGGGCTTAGGCACGTGGAGTCATTTCGAGGGTATCCTTAGAAGGAGTGATGACCCTTTATGACCGAAGTTGGTCTGACGTGTCCCCCAAAGGCAACGCTTATCCGGCTTGTCTGAGGATGCTTGAGGCCCTCTCTTTGCCGAGGTCTGGTCGCCTGTTCCTTACCAAAGGTGACGGGTTGGCCCACAATGATGTATACACGTGAGGTCCCTTACGGGGGATTGCCCTTCGGCTATCATATGCCCCCCCTCAACAAAATCAAAGACGCGTCTTCTGTTTGGGAGGCTCTTGGAAATTCTCTGGAGTTCGGGTGATGTTCCTGGCACTTCTTTCAGGGCTTTCGTCAGAGGCGTGAGATTCCACTGTCCTCTTTGTCAGTGAATAACTTCATTTTCACATTCAGACGGACGTGTCACTTTGGGAAGCATTATACAGGTTTGCCAGCTGTCAGGGCCATGCCCTCGTTTCTCGCATCAACTTACAAGTGGTTGTTGATGAATGGTGAGTAGTTACATCGGTTGTGTTAATTGTGTCCCTTCGCCTTCAAGGGGCAATAATGACGACCCTTCGGCTACCCCTTTCGGTCTATATAAGCACCTCTCGCTTCATTTCTCTTCACACTATTTTCTTTTGCTCTCATATGCTCTATAGCTCTCTCTCGTCTTTTTTCTTCTTCTTGTGGTGGTTCCAACGGCGGAGTGATTTCCGGCAACCTTCACGATGGCGTCCAGAAACCTAGACTTCGGCAAAACCTTCGGTAGGTGTTTCCCTTTGTAGCTTTCTTTTTTCTTCTGAGATTGTTTTTTGAAGTTCTTGTTTTTTTGAAGTCTTTCTATTCTCTTCCTCCATTCTTCCCGAGGTCATCCTTCTTTTTTCTCAAAAAATGTCGAATCCAACCCCGTTGATGTCCGTCCATCCTCTTCCCGAAAGTTTTCTTCCGCTTGAGTCTCATCCTTGCTCTACCACTTCGGAAAAAATGAAGAAGTGGATGGCCAAATTTTATCTTCCCTCTTACGTCATCCTGAGGTTGCCTATCCTGGGTACGTACGGTTTTATGGCCCATTCAGGTGAAATTACCATTTAATGGGCTCAGTTGAAAGCTGGTGTTCGGTATCCTCTCCATTGGATGATATGTGAATTTTGTAAGTTTCACGGGATTGCCGTGAACCAGCTCCCTCCTAATTCTTATTCTTATTTCAACTCCTTCCTCTGCATGTGTGGGATTTTTAAGATAAACCCCCAATTTCCTTTCTTTATGCAATATTACAAACTCCACCCAGTCCCGAAAGGTGATTTTTACTTCTAGCCTCCTCGAGGGTCTGAGAGCAAAAAATTCGCCTTCACTTTTGATAATAAGGATAGTTGGCATGGGTGGCAGAAGAAGTTCTTGTTCCTGTCGTTTCCCGAAGTTTGGAGCCACATACTAACCACGTGGGCTTCGAGGACCCTGAAGATCGATGTCGTCGACCCCCGAAAGCTTCTAACTTCGGAGTTGTCGGCCGAGTTTGATAAGTTCGATCAACTTATTCAGGCGGTCACAGACTGGGACCCCGAGGTTCCTCCGCGTTCATTTTATCCCTTTCCCATTAAATGGGACCTCATGACCGAGGAGGTCCTTCAGGAACTTGGGGTAGTGAATGCACACAAGGGTGGCCCAAACATGCCTGTTCTTATTCTCCCGGGGAAGAAGGCATGGATAGTAATTGTTGTACCGGGAAAACCTTAATTGACAAAGTCCCGGGTTAAGTGGATTAGCGGCATGAAAAGTTCCTAATTTGGAAACTTAGCCAATAAAAATTGAGGAGACATGGAATTAATTAAAGAGTGGGCATAAATGAGTATTGGACACTCTTAGAATAAACTTGGCTAAGGCCAAGAGAATTGGTGATGTAAATGATGGAATTTGAAGTTGAGGGACTCAATTGCTCAAAGGAAAATTTTGTGGCAAGACTCAATTGAATAAATTAAGAAAGTTTGAAGACCAAATGGGGGATTGGTCCAATTTTCATGGCATTTCTAGCCATGGCTGCCCACCCCCATTTAGCCATTAAAAAAATTTTGGCCACATAAGCCTCCACTTGCATTATTTAAATCCTTCCACTTACTTTGTCCCCCACTTTCACATTTAATACTATTTTGTGGCCCATGTTTGTCTCCCACTAAACATTATTTAATCCTCCCCACCATCACTTGTCCAATGATTATTTTAATGGGCATTTGACTTATTTTCCCCCCCTTAGAGTTTGAATGGCCGGCCACCCTCATAAAAAATGCATTTGGTGTGCATTTAAGGTGAATTTGGTGTATTCTGCCTCAATTTACCATGACATAACTGGCCACCTCATCAAATCACCATTTAATATGCATTTGGGATGCATTTTAATCACATCTCTCTTCACTCAACATGTAACCAGCCATGCCCTTCATTTCAGTCTCATTTCATACATCTCTCACACACTATATCTAGCCAAAATGCTCTCCCTTCTCTCTAGAACTCATTTTCGGCCATGAGTGTTCTTCCAAGTCTTCATCTTCTTCATTCCTTCTAGCATTCGGCCGTGGCTAAATCTACCATTCCTTGCACATGCAAACTCATATCCTTTATGATTTCAAGCTCCTAAACACATCTAGAGTGAAAACCAAGTGAGATATCAAAGAAATCCCACTTGAAAGATTCGGCCATATGAGTTTCTTGGTGTTCTTGAGCTCAACTCAAGATCTCCTTACATGCATGGCATTTCTAAGCCATGAGAAGCAAGAAAATGAAGAAGAACATCAAGAAAAATGGAGTTGAAGATTTGGCCATGAAGAGATGATGGTGTTCTTGAGCTCAACTCAAGAGCTCATGAACATACATGGCATGTTTAAGCCAAGAGGAGCAAGGAAATTAAGGAAAATATCAAGGAAAGGTAAAGCTCAAATTTGGCCAAAGAGGGGTTGTAAGTAGAACCAAGATTTTCTTGGTAGTTTGTGATTTTTGAGCTTATAAAAGTGAGATTTTACTTACTAATATATTCGGCCATTTTTGGGATTTTTGCTAGCAAAGCCCTTGAGGATTCGGCCATGGAGGTTTATGGAAGAAAGCCAAGTGTTCTTGGCAAGTTTTGAAGTCTTGCAGGCCATGCAAGCAAAGACCATGCAGGTGAGATTCGGCCAAGTGGGAATCTTGGCATGCAAGGGTTTAAACCATGTATTCATGGTAGTACATGTGTTCTTATGAACATGCAAGATGTTAGCCAAGAAATAGAGGTAAAAAAGAAGAGAATTTGTAAGCTAAACAAGCTAGTAGAGTTTCGGCCATGTCTTGTTTAGTGCGACTTGGCATGTTAGCCATTGTATTCTTGGCATTTTTGAGTTCTTTGATGTACATGGACCAAAATATCAAAGAAGAAATAAAGAGAAGTTTCGGCCTTAGTGCCATTTTTGGTGGTTGTGTCTGTAAACCATGTGTTCATGGTATTTGGGTGTTCCTAGTAAAATGTGTAGCCAAAATGGTAAAGAAAGAATGATGATGAATTCGGCCATGATGACAAGTTTGTGAAAAATTGGTGATGCCCTGAGACATCTTCGCTGGAAGGCATAGTGACTTCCGGGAGGACTTCCTGCGAGGGAGAGCATCTGGAGTTGAGGTTTCCCAGGGAAGTGTGCCTGAAAAGCTCAGTGAAGAGGGTTAGGAGGTCCCCGGGGTGCTTTTTCGGGGAGGAGCCTCTGACGCCCAAGTCAGTTTCCTGAGAAGGTAAGGGGGAAGCACTAGAGTTTTTAGTGGGCTTGCCTGTATTTTCTCAAGGAGGAGGAGTCGAACCCTTTGCCAGGGTCTGTTCCCTGGTATTTATAGAGAAGCCCAGCCCATTCAGATGATGACACGTGTTCGGTCGGATGTTCCCTGAGTTTCTGGGTGTAGGGGGCAAGTAGCCGGTGACAGGCACCTTGAGCCTTGAACCGAGACAGGTTGTGACAAGACCTGGACGGCGTCGGCGTGTCAAATTGCCATTTGAGGTGACATGTAGCGTCTGTGGGCGGCATGTCAGAGGCTCCTTAAATGATCATGCCGTACTCCCGAGGTCCTCTGGGTGAGGTCATTCTTTGACATGGCCGCCCTTCTTCGGGAGTTATGCTCGTGCTTTTGGGGGGTTCCCTTGTTCGGAGGTTCCACCTTCGGGGAGATTCCTTTCTGTTTGTGATAGCTCATCCGAAGGTGATCCGTTCGGTCCCCCGAGGGAGCCGGCACCATCTTGGCGATCCCTGGAGTTCTTGCCGAAGTTCCAAGTTCGGGGTGCTTGGCTTCGTTCCTTCCGAGGTTAGTGATGGTGCCTCTTTCGGGTGACGCTAGGCTTCCTGATCATACTTTTGGCAGGAAGTATGCACTGGGAGAGGAGATAGTCCTTCGGCTATCACAAGCCCCCATCCAGAAAGCCGAAGTGGGAACTTCGGTTTGGCAGCTTTCAAAGGGAGTACTTCGGGGCCTTGGGTATAGCACTCTTGCCGAAGGTGCACCTTTTGTCCGAAGACACGAGTTGTTCAAACATAGCCCGTCTTTTGGTGTCTCCAGGGTAACCTACTTCTTTACTTTTGTAGGTCTGTGAAAGGTCGTGTCTCGTAACCAGACGTGTCAGTCTGGACCGTCGCGCCGTCTGTCAGAAGGCGTGTCCCCCTTTTGGCACGATGGCTGACCCTTGGCAGCTTCTTATTGGCTGGGGTTGCATCGGTTACAGCGGGCGTGCCTTTTTATGCTTAGTAAGCAGTTATGGCAACTCTTTGCCTTCGCGCAGCATTTATGACGCCGTTTCGCTTATCCCCCCTCGGCCTATATATACTTTTGTTCCTTCATAACCCCTTTTGCTTCTCCTTTTACTCTTCTCTGTCTTTCAAGTGCTCCTGCCTTCTTCCTTGCTTTTCGCGGTGGTGCTGTTTAACGGGGTTTTTACCGGCCACCTTTCACGATGGCATTTTCAAATTCAGATTTTGGCAAATCATTCAGTGGGTTTTTGGTCTCCAGAGTGCTCTGATTTTTGCTTTTTCAAGCTTTTCTGAACTCATTTTTTGCCTTTTTCTGAACTTGTTTTTCAGCCAATCATGCCTATCCCCGAGAGCTGGCAGCCTCTTCTTTCTCACCCTTGTTGCACCACTCCTGCAAAACTAGAGAAATGGAAGAAGAAGTTCTTCTTTCCCTCCTATGGCACTACGAGGTTGCCACGTTCTGACCAATTCAGTTTTTCAAACCGTAGTGACGAGGTTACCATTTTCCGAGCCCAGCTGAAGGCCGGACTTCGGTACCCTCCGCCGAAGATGGTTTGCGAGTTTTGCGATTTCCATGGCATTGCCGTAAACCAACTTCTGCCGAACTCGTACTGCTATTTCAACGCCTTTCTTTGTATGTGTGGTGTTTTCAAAATAGAACCCCCCTTCATTCTTTTTCTGCAGTACTATAAGCTCTTCCTGGTCCCGAAGGGTGGCTTCTACTTTATGCTACCTCGAGGATCAGGGAGCAAAAAATATAAGTTCACCTTTGCCAACAAGGACAGCTGGCGAGGGTGACAACAAAAGTTCTTTTTTCTGAAGAAGGAGGAGGCCTGGTTGCATGTTCCGACCAAATGGGCTCGGGCAAAGCTGGAGATGGACGTCGTTGACCCGAGGATTTTGTTGACTCCTGAGTTGGCACCTATCTTCACAGACTTCGACAGACGGATCCGAGCAGTCTCCGACTGGGATTCCAAGGTCCCTTCGTGCCCTCTTTACCCCTTTCCCATTAATTGGAAATTGATGACCGAAGAGGTCCTTCGGGAGCTAAAGGTGGTAAATGAGCACAAGACAGACCTCGGGATGCCGGCTCCTGCCATTGCCGGGAAGGACTCCTGGCTGGTGAAGCTTCTTCGGAAGGAAGAGTCTTACGAAAGTGTTTATGAAAGTAACTTATCTCCAAATCCCTTTTCTATATTTTCACCCTGGACTCACACTGATGTCTTCTTTCCTTTTCAGAGATGGGCAACGACACAGCTGCCTTCTACAAATCGCTTTTCCTCGGGCAATCCGAGAAAGGTGAGCAGACGAAGAAGGCCATTTCTTGAAGACGGAAAACATTTGGGGCTGGGCCATCTGCGGCCAAACGGGCGAAGAAGGATGCGCCCCATCCTCTCCCAGAGATTCCCGAAGAGGTGGGCGAAGAGCCAGAGGCTGCTGGTGTCCCGCTAGCCGAGGTCGTTGCTGACCTCACTGCTCAGAGTCCCACTCCTTCGACGACTCTTCTGGATGCTTTGGTTGAGGCCCCTTTTGCCGAAGAACGATGTAAAAGCAAGGGCAAGGGGATTTCTACCGATGAGGCTCGGGCTTCCAACGACGACGTTGCCGAGGTGCCAGCAGGTTTGTTTTCCTAACAAACTGTGGTGCCTTCTCTTTTGTAGGCTTTGAGATTTTCTTGCCTTGACCAATTTTTTGTTTTTGCCATGCAGGGGAGGTATCATCTTCGGGTTGGGTGGCCGAGCACGCCAGAAAGCGGGCCCTTCGGGATGCCCATATCCTGAAAGGGAAGGTCCCGAAGGAGCCTTTCTGGACGTTTACGGAGGACATGAATTTGTACTCCGGAGACTGCCAGCAAATGGCTAAGGAGATCTCAAAGGGGGTGCTTACTGAGGCCTCCTTCAAGGCCATCGCGGAGGCTCACCCTGACGATGACTCCCTTGCNCGAAGGTCTGTGAGCACGCTGCCCAGGTACGCCTCTCGCCTTTGTGTTTTTCCTTTTGATTTCCTCTAAATGTCTGCCTCTTCTTCTTTGCCTTACTAACTTTGTCTTTGTTTCTCTGCAGCTGCTGGGGTATGCCGGTTTCCTCAGAGTTTGGGTGGCGAGGCAGGTGTTGTTCCGAGCCTCGGCCGTAGGCACCACAGACCAATATAAGGCCAAGTGCTCGGAACTGGCCACACATAACGCGCAGCTGGCTCAAGCTGCAGAAAAGGAGGTTGCTGCTGTTTGGGAGGAGTTCCTGAAGGAAAAGGAGGAACTTTTGAAGGACTCCTCCCAGAAGATTTCTGACCTCAGCTCCCAGGTGGCGGAGCTGATTTCGGCGAATGAGGTAGTTGAAAAGGAGAAGTCAGAATCTGAGGCTTTTGATAGCCAAACGCTATCGCCTCGATCTGGCCGAACTCCCTGCCATAAGAATGGCCAGAAGAACTGGATCTACCCGAGAAAAGGTGTGATCATGCACCTCGGGAGATAGCCGAAGAGCTCCGAGCTCGGCACGCCAGGAAAACCCGAGGACAATACTCGGCCACCCAAGGTTGTGAACAGATCGCCTTCGGAAAAACGGCACCAGACATAGCGAGCCGAACATGATATCCCCGAAGGCGAAACTCCCTGAAACTGGGAACCCCCGAACTGAGGGCTTGTTTCC
>KK903313.1:0-14375 GCA_000696445.1 Aquilaria agallochum
GTAGGCGAGGTGACGGGTTTGAGGTCGCTGCTAGATATGCCCAAGTTTGGCAGTAAGTGTGAGAACAGGATGTCAGCATTCGATCCGTCGTCGATCAGCACTCTTTTGATGTCCTAGTTCTCTACCCTCGCCATGATCAGCAGCGGATCGTCATGGGGAAAGATGACGGTGGATCCATCCCTGCGGGCCAATTTCTTTGTCGGATTCTGATATTCCATGACTGCTATTTCTCTAGCCTTCCTCTTTCTTTCCAAGGATGGGAGCCCTGTCGTGATTGTTTGTATTACTCCTGCTGGAGGTGGAGGGCGTCTCTTCAGACTTCTGTTTCTTCGCCTGTCAGAGTCATAGTCCTCATCCTCGGCCTTTTCTTCCTCATTTTTTCTTCCCTTCGGGGAAGGTATCCGCAGATATCATCGAAGTTGGCCCAGTTTTATTAGCGACTCTATGTACTTCTTCAGTTGGAAGCAATCTTCGGTGTCATGGCCGTGGTCGCGGTGAAACTGGCAGAACTTCTTTATGTTTTTCTTGTTATCAGCGGTCATGGCCCTTGGCCGTCGAATCTGCGTCCCCTGCTTTTCCATCGTCATGAGGATGTTTGTCCATGTAGTGTTCAGGGGTGTGAAAGCTGGGAGTTTCCTTCTTCGCATTCTCTGAGGTCGGCCCGCCTGTTCAGTTGGATGCCGAGTTTACTGGTTGGACCCTTCGGCGCGGCCGTGATCGGACTTCGGCCCACCCATTCTCAGCTCCTTGGCGGTCATGTGCTATTCGGCCGTTCGGTAAAATTCACCGAGGGTGTCCGGGGGGTCCTTAGAGAACTCATAAAACAACTGTGAGTCCCTCCGAAGGCCCCGTGTCATGGCGAGAATGCGTATTTCAGGCTAAAAATCCGGGACGCTCAAAGCTTCCCTGTTAATCCTTTCGACATAGTCACGGATGGTTTCTCCATTTCTTTGCTCTATGTCGAACATCTGTACATGCATTTTCGCCATTGGCCGACTTCCAATAAATTGCTGTGTGAAGGCCGTGGATAACTCTTGGATCCCCGTGATGGTTCCTGGAGCCATTGAGTTATACCACGCAGTTGCTGGTCCTGTGAGGGTGACCTCAAAACATTTGCACAAGGTAGCATCATCGGCTCCGTGAATTATCATGCTGCGTCTGTACTTTGTCAGATGGGCCTGTGGGTCATTGCGGCCATCATAGATCTCCAGCCGAGGTACCCTGAAGTGGCCTGGCATGGCTGCCTCAACTACAATTTGGGTGAACGGGGACTCATCCTCGCAGAAGGTTCCCGACAGCCTAGCCCAGACGGGTTTGCGGGCTACCTGTTTCTCCACCCTGTCTAGTCTCGCTAATATCCTTTCCATAAGGATCGTGGCGTTAGGCTCTTCCTCTGGGAAGGGAGATTGCCAGCGCCTCTGGGAGCGAGCTCGGCGTCGAGGGGACAGGGACCTCGCCTCAGGCGACGAACTCCTTCGCTGTGAGACTTTGGGTCGCTTGGACCTTGTTTGTCCCACAGGCCATTTCCCGAGGGGTATGTTTTCCATAGAGGACTCTTCACGTGGGTCCCCGCTTCCCGAACTATGATGGGTCGATTTGGGGCTTCTCTCCTGAGGACGTCTTGGTGAGGGAGGCCTTTGGGCCTGAGCTTGTTGTGGCCACCTTCGGTCTATCTGCTGTGTCATCTCAGCCACGACAGAACGCTGAAAGTCCCGTAGAAAGCTTATAGTAATGACTAGAGGGCGGTCTTCCTCGGGCGCAGAAGTCCCTGGGAATGTTTGCTCAGCGGCCAGTTGATCCTCAGGCACGAACAGGGACCTCAGGAGTCCCTTGTCCTTAGAACGCCGAGTTTCAACGATGGCGACCTCAGAGCGGGTTCCCACAGACGGTGCCAAATGATGCCGGTCAGCATCTTCATGGAGTGACATTGAGACTTGTAGAGGGACTTCTTGAGAAGGAGACCACCTGGAGTCCCAAACTGCCCAGGGAAGCGTGCCTAAAAAGCTCAGAAGAGGGGGTCAGAAGGCCCCCGGGGTGTGTTTCCGAGGAGGAGCCTCCGACGCCCAAGTCAGTGTCCTGAAAGAAAATAAGGAAGGAGCACTGAAAAGTAGAGAGGCCTTGCCCGTTTGTGTTTTCTCAAGGAGAGGAGTCTGCTCCAGGATCGATCCCTTTCCCAGGTTTATTTCCTGGTATTTATAGGAGTATCCAGCCCATTCATATCATGACACATGTTCGGTCAGATCTTTCCTGAATTTCTGGGCGTAGGGGACAAGTAGCCGGTGGCAGGTTTCTTGAGCCTTGACCCAAGACAGGTTGTGATGAAACCTGGATGACGTCGGTGCGTCAGACCGCCGTTTGCGGTAGCCTGTAACGTCTGTGGGCGACATGTCAGAGGCTCCTTAAATGCTCATGCCGTACTACCGAAGTCCCTGGACGAGGTCATCCTCTGGCACGGATGATGCCCCTTCGGGAAATATGCCCGTAGTTCAGGAAGTTCCCTGATTCAGGGTTCCGCCTTCGGGGAGATCCTCTTCGGCTTGTGATAGTTGATTCTTCATCTCCGAAGGCAATCTGTTTAGTACCTCGGGGGGGCTAATAGTATCCTCGAGTTTCCTGACGCTCCGAGTTCGGGTCAGATAGAGGCGATAGCCGTTCGGCTATCATAGTGGTAATTACCCAGTCTACATGGAAAGAAAAAATACAAAGGGCATAATAGTAGGATGTAGATCTTGCTAGAAGATCTGTGTAGAGACAATGAAAGTCATACCAAGGGTTCTTTTTTAAGAAGGGATTGTAGTATTTCAAAGAAATAGTTTATACCTAAAGGGTATGACTTAAAAGAACAAATTTTGAAGGAGGCTCACACTAATAAGTTAAGCATACATCCTGGAACTATGAAGATGTATCAAAGCTTGAAAAAACACTTTTGGTGGCCTAATATAAAAAGGAAAATTTACACATTTATGCCTAAATGTGTAGTGTGCCAACAAGTGAAAGTAGAACACCAAAGACTTGCGGGCAAACTACAAAATTTGCCTATACCAGAAAGAAAATGGGGATCCATATCTATGTATTTCCAGGAAGCATGCCCATGAAAAGAAGAAAACATGATACTATCTGGGTAATTGTGGATAGACTTATAAAGTCAGCCCACTTCTTACCTATTAATCTAGTAGATCCTCTGGATAGGCTAGCACCACTGTACATTAAAGAAATAGTGAGATTGCTTGGCACCTTAAATGACATAGTTTCAGATAGATATCCATGGTTTGTGCCTAGATTTTGGAAATCTTTACATCAAGCATTGGATACTCAACTCAAACTAAGTTTATCTTACAACCCTCAAACTGATGGGCAAACAAAAAGGACCATACAAATTCTTGAAGATATGTTAAACTACTGTGTATTGGACTGTAAAGGAGAATAGGATCAACTCCTACCTTTGATAGAATTCTCCTAGAAAAAAACTTATCACTTAGTGATAAAAATGGCATCTTATGAAGCTCCATATGGGAGGAAATGCATAATTCCCCATTGTTGGCAAGATCCTAAGGATAAAGTTGAGATAGGACTAGAACAAATCTATGAGACCGTAGAAAAGATTAGGGTGATCTAGGATAAAATCAAGGCTACCAATTATAGAGGGCAAACCTTTACCGATCTAAGAATGAAAAAGGACTTAGAGATCCAAGTAGGGGAATATGTGTGGATTAAAGTTTCTTGTCTGAAGGGAGTCATGAGATTTGGTAGGAGAGGCAAACTAGCCCTTAGATAGGAAAGGCAAACTATCCCCTAGATACATTGGACCATTCCAAATACTGGCTAGGATTAGCAATGTAGCATATAACCTGGATTTAACTTTAAAGTTGGGTCACATACATGATACCTTTCATGTTAGTATGCTTAAAAAGTACTTATCTGACCCATAACAGACTATACCAGCTTTTGGTATCTTAGTGACCCCTAACCTCTCTTATGAAAAACCTATAAGGTTTCCAGCTAAAGATGTGAGGAAGTTGAGTAGTGAATGGATAAATATGGTGGAAATCCAATGGTTTCACCATTCTAAGCAAGAAACCACTTGGGAAGTAGATGCGGAAATGCTCAAAAGGTACCTATGGCAATTTTCACCTTGCTTGAGAATTTTTAGGACCAAATTCTTTATGGTGGAAAGAATGTCATGCCTATAACTTGCATTGGACATGGGCTATGACTCTTGTGCAAGTATGATGACCATCAAAGATATGAATAGATAATGCAAGTTATGAGACATTAAGAGAAAAGAAACCTACGAGATACTTTAAGGGCACTTCTAGGGAAACATGAAAGAAGAAAATAGCTTTGTTCCTAATCTGAAAGTGACTAAAATGTAGCCATGATGGTTCCTGACATGAAGACTCATGGTTTAAGGAAAGATTACAAAGAACTTCAGAACATTAAGTGAAAAAGTAAGAAGGGCCACAAGAGGGGCTCTGAGCACACCCTTGTGTGCATTCATGTGAACTTGAGGGCTTTAAAGTCTAAAACATTAAGGGGAATTTTGTGAGTTCAATGCCTAAGGATAAGATACAAGTGGGGTCAAGGACATAACCCAAGAAATGTGAACACCACATGAGAAATGACTAGCGCAGTCTAGGGTCCACCAGAGGACTCTTAAGTGCACCTTTGTATGCAACCATGTTTTATAAAGGCTCTAAATACTAATGTCTTGAAAGGTATTACATTACCTTGATACTTATCATTTAAATGAGAATGATGGCTACAATGTTGTCTAAGAGAGGTGGAAAACACAAGGAACCTATGGAAACACCTTAAAGTACAGTAAAAAGCTCTTGAATGCATTATAAGTGTACCTATGTTCAATGCAAAGGTTGAGGGCCTAATTAGCTTAATTAATTGATGAAGTGGGTGCTCAATATGTGCCACTTGAAGAAAAAAGTTGGAAAAAAATGAAGTATTAAAAAATTTGGGCTACTTCAACAGAGATTGGACCAAGGACTAGTCAAAGTAAAATGCTAGTCCAAATCTGATGAGCATAATTGATAGTCAAAACCTTTATTTGGGGTTCTAAACCTCTCAAATGCGCTAAGGGCTATGTTGGGCATGACAGTTAATATGCTCACCTAGAAAACCAAGATACTAAGCCTCACCATTTAACCTTACCGAAGATGCACCAAGCTTTCACTTATGCCTCAAGTCACAACTTGGCCAGGCCACAAGTGCACTAAGCCCTTATCCATGGTGGTCCCCTATCAATAATTACTTGGTTTATGGATAAAATAATGTTGAACTAACCATGGAGATGATTAACTCCCCTGAGGCCTTAGGAATACCTATGCAATCAACCTAGATATTCAAGCCATGATGCATACGCACTGGCCACATAGTGCATTAACATCATAGTCAACTTCTCAATTCTGGATTTCATTCGAATGGAATATGGGTTGGTGCATTTACATTGCTTGGAAATCTAGTTCATTTGGCCATGAAGCGTATACATTGGCCAGATGGTGTGTTTGCATCTCAGTCAGCTTCTCCATTCTAAATTTCATGCGAATGCACCATGGGCTGGTGCATTTACATCAGCTAGGCTAAGCTACATGTTGTTCTTTGTGTTGCCTAAGCTTAAGAGCCATTTTTCCTGCCTCAACTCAAGGAATAACTTGCCAAAACAACCTCCATGGCAAACATACAAGTTCAATACATCAATTTAGCAAGCAAAAAAACTCATCCATTACCTCAATTCCAAGTTACAACCAAAGATCAAGCAATCCATACCGAAGAACAAAGCTCCACTCGGTTTGCCTATGTTCCGACAATTCAAGGTTCATGGCATCAAAATAAAGGCAACCAAGCAAAACCTAAGCAACTAAGGGCCAAACAACACAAGAAAACACCATGGTTTTCAAGTTACCTCTTGAGCAATCCCAAACCCAGCTTGAAAAACATGTAAATGAACTCCAATATCACAACCCAAACACGAAATAAGCTTCCCAAGGCTTGCATACCCCTTCTGTCTTCACATTTCATGAAGAACACTTGATTTTGGCCAAGAAATCAAGGTCAAATGTTTGGGGCAAGGTAAAACATGGCAATGGGAGGAAAAAGATCAATAATGGTAGCAAACAACTTTACCAACTTAAAAAGCAAGATTTCCCCCTTTAGCCCTCAAACTTTGTAAAAAGTTACAAAAAGGCCCATTTCCTAAATAGTTACCTTTGGTCAAAACTTATTCAAATCTTCAACACTTAATAAAATACTTGGGTGTTAAGCAAGGGTTGGGTTTGAGAAAAAAAATTTTTGATTCCTAGGACTTGGCCTGAAACCTTAAGACACAAAGTTACCATTTTGGCCCTGGACCTCTTTTGGTGCCATAATCTCCTTGGAGCCTACTGAACCTTAAGTAACTTGCTTGAACTTGCTAAATGAACTTAAAATGAGGTAATAAATGAAGGATTTATTAATTTATAAACCTTAATCAAGCTTCCTGCTAGGACAGTTATAACATTCTCCCTACGTTGGAGAATTTGGTCCTCCAAATTCAATCCGCCCACCTTAGGATGTTAACCTAGGACATGGTGCTAATGTGTCCCCATAAAACCTATCAAGGGGTGTTGATTGCTCAACAACCTAGTTGGCCCTAAACTATCTAAGTCACTGAGCTAATTCCATTTGGGCACTTGAGTCAGGCCCTGTCTCATATAGGTACTACGGCTAGTGCCATACCCAAAGACATACCAACAATTGCCAACAATTTTTGCCACCTTTGCTTGACCTTAAAAGGTGCAAAGTACCTTAGTGCAATTTCACCTTTGAAGATTGTGGTATGGTCTTTTACTACACCTACCACATAGTGCTACTAAAGGACACCTGACTACTAAACCTACCTGGTGAATTTGGTGACCAAAAGTATTCAACACTAATCCTGGTGGCCGAGCTTCATAGTGCAAGTTAGCTTAACAAGATTTTGAAAACCTGTCCATTAACCTTACACTAATAGCCACCTACTAGAATCTTGGTATTGACTAACTTCCCTTTCTTCATTCCCTATGCCAAACCCACTAGTGTAAGCTAACTTAACAAGTTAAACTTATCCATTAACACTCACACTAAGAACAAAAAATCACTCTAGGCTCGGCACCTAATGTCTCTATACCAAAACCACTTACTGCAAGCTAGCTTAATGAGCTTAAGACTAATCGATTATCCCTTACATAGTTAGTTCCTTACTTTACATTTGGTACCCGACAACTCCTAATGACCATTAGACTAAGTGTGCCACTAGTGTAGTATGGCCTCGCCACATGCTCCTGTAGCACCTTAAGGCATACTCTACTCCAAGCTCTACTATACTATAAGGTCTTCCAATTGAGTGAGAGTTGCAAGTCTCGACACACCCTAGAATACGATTCTTCCAATGCCCCCCTCGGATGGATCCTATGCATCGAGGGTACCAGTGCACTAACCGAGATACCTATGCACCACCTGAGCATTATCATCATACTGTCATCGCTACTCTGAAGTCTCTTACACCACCTGAGTATTATCATCATACATTGTCACTACTTTGAAGTCTCTTACACCTACAAGTAGCTGGTAGCACTAATGCCTCATCCATGCCCCTTCAGCTTAGGCCTTCTAGCACCAATGGTCAAGCTACAAACATCCTAGCCAAGCTCAAGCTTTTGTTGCTTCAACTACTCCGCATGGAGTATCCATGGCACCCAAAGTTTGCACACTAAGTTTCTTCACTTCCCTACACTTAGAGCCAAACACCCAACACACCCAAGATTAGCTTCTTGGCCATGTCCTTAGTACACTTGCTTCCCGGCAGTCAATACTCACTCTATGCCTAAGGCACCTGTGGGGCCTTTAGCCAAGTTACAAGGTACTACCCAATCCTAGGCCAACTAGGCATCCTTGGCTTGGTAGGCAACTAGACAACTTAGCCTCAATCACTAGGCTCTAACATACCCTTGGTGGACTCATGGCTTTGGTCATATCAACTTACGTTCTTGGTGGGAGAACCAATTTCACCATTATTTCAGTTAACTATTTGTAGGTAGTTAGCCATGTACAATCCTGCGTGGCTCATCCATGGTAATTTTGCTTAGCACACCCACTAGCCATTAACCAATCTTGCAATTCACTAGCCCATCTTTTACAAGGCACTAGGGAAAAGTGAGTAGCTCTAACTTTAGACTTAAAAATAGCTTAGCCAAAACCCTTATTGACTAAGGCCTCAACCCTTAACTTTCCCCTACTCCAGTGAATGCAATAACTACTCCAGTCACTACACAACATGCGAGCACAACAGTTCTTATACTAACCCTAGCACTTCTAATTACAAAGCAATAGATTAAACTAGGTGCGAGATTACTTATCACTTTCACTACTTGTGAGTCGACTCTCAATTGGTCATAGTGAACTCTACCTCATGGGCACTCTTTGAATTAAGGGAAAATATGCTCTTTCTGGTGTCACTTAATCATTTCTATCCTTTTTGTCCAATATTTTACTAATTTACTGGCATTAACTTGAAGTAACATGCAATCCCCATAACTTCCTTGGTTTCACTTAGGACTTAGTCCTTTACCTACTCGACTAGCTTCACTAGTCAAGTTTTTCTTCTTCAACAAGTCATCTAAGTGGCCTTCGACCCCACTTAACCTCAGGATGATGACCACAGATCACCGATTATCCCTTTGTCGATGGCAATCAATCCTATTGCTTAGGCTCTTTCTCTACCTTCTGGTGGTCGACCAAAACCCCAACAATAACTTTAGTCTGTCTGGCTCAACCTTTAGGTATACAGCTAATGAATGAACAAACCTACCCATCAGTTTACCCCTAGATGAGTTCCCTGCTCCTTACTTCCTTCCACTGTTACCTCTTTCATTGAATGGTTATAAACATAATAAAAGTTTACCTACTTACCTTTTCAACATCTGCCTGAACTGTTCCACTCGTTAGTGACGCTAAGGAACTCATCCATTCAACAAGCCAGTTATTCACTACCAACTAGGCCAACCAAACAACTCAAGGAAGAAGACATCCTAGGGAACCATAGAATGTTTCCAATGTAAGGCATTTAAGCCCCTACTTATATGGGATCACACACTAGCAAGTGGGTCATAGGGTTTCAGGTATCACCCAAAATGTTACCACCTCACAAAATGGGAGAATTACAAGTGTGTCATAATGGCTAAAAACCATTGTATTGTGTAATTCTCACCATAGTGATTGAAGTGTGAGGTGTAAAAGGCATGATCAACACCTCCTTAAAAGTGTTCCAAGTTAGTAACTTGGCCCCCAAGAAAAGCCTAAAGCATTGCTTGTTTGTCAAGCAACCTATGGACTTTTTTGTAAGGTTTTGGAAATTCGGGTATTCAATTGCAAAACTCTCAAGAAAGAGACTTCGAGAGTTATGGGAAGGATATAAATGATATGAAAGTGCTATTGAAGGACCAAATTACTCATGGAAGACAAGTTTGGACAAAGGAAACACTAAAGGCAATAAGGAACTAAATGTCCTAGTGTAAACCTTAAGGTGTTCAAGCTTTTGACTTAAGTCTAAAGGTGGAATTGTGGGGTTATCCCATCATGGGGGAGGTAGCCAAGACTTGATAATTAGTCAAAAATGTTGGGCACATGTGTACCAATGAGTTTAAGACAAAGAAACCACAATTAGTGAGAAAGAAAATGNGCATTTGTGCCATGAGCAAGCTTATTGGATGTTTAGATGCTTATGTAGTGAAATGGAATACTGAGTAGTGCTACTATGAGGAGTTAGGCACTTTAGCCGAAAGCATGGTTTGGTGTGACATGGTGCATTTCACTTGCTTACTTGGTAATGATACCATGGATAATGTTCATTAATGATTAGAATATCATGTGGTATGTTGGAATGATGGGCGGCACATGTATGGATATATTGGGCCTTTTTGGCCGAGAGCTTAAGTGTGTGTGTATCATAGTGTTCTTCATGTGAGTCATGGTAGTTTAATCCATGAGCTTGTGTGTTGATGTCTATGTATTGTTATGATAGGCATTGAGGAACACTTGGACACTTAAAGCTTGTGTGTGACCAAGAGCTATTGAGGTAGGGTTCACTGGCACTTGACTTTCCTTGGTAATAGACACCATGATTCAAGTGTCTAGAGTGGCTAAGTGATGGTTAAAACTTGCCAAATAACCTTAGTTGCTTGATGGGCGCAATGATTATACTTGGTTGTTTTGTTGATTAGCTAATTAACTATGGTTCATGTACTAGAAATGCAAGTGAATGTGGCCTATTTGGTTGGCATTTTGGGAGCTCCAAATGGAATGGTATATTGGTGAGTTTTGTGTGCAAGAAATGCACATGGGTACATGTATGGCTTATATGGCCGAGAGCTACAATGTGGAGTGTGGGTGTGTACTTGTGTGCTTTGGTGTTTCTATGTGCATGCTAACCCCCATTTATGAATTATTTGACATAGTTACCCATCTTGTATATGTATATGCCTGTTTTTCTTGTCTT
Source organism: Aquilaria agallochum (assembly GCA_000696445.1). Classification (NCBI taxonomy): domain Eukaryota; kingdom Viridiplantae; phylum Streptophyta; class Magnoliopsida; order Malvales; family Thymelaeaceae; genus Aquilaria; species Aquilaria agallochum. Next base: position 10,523 of record KK903313.1, read on the forward strand.
GGTGTTTGTTTTGCAGGTTGAGCTATCTAATGGGAGGTTAAGCTTTGAGTGATTACTCAGCTTAACTAAATAGACTCAATATGAGTTGTATGTGTTTTAAGTGAATCCTACTGAGTTATACTCATTGCCCATCCTTTATTTTTCAGGCAAGGACATTCGGCCTGAGTAGAGTTTACTNAAGGCCATTTAAGTGGCCAAATCCCTTATCCCTCTCTCATTTTCGCCCTCCCCCAGCCCAAGAACACAACCATACTTCCTCCATAGCCACCACACCTTCAAAGTTGCAATTGATTGAAATTGAAGGCAAAAGGAAGCAATTGGAAGCAAACTACAGCTATTTCTTTTATACTTCAAGGATCAAGCTTGATTTTCGGCCTACCCACTTTGGTAAGGGTTCTCTTGCTCTCATGGGTTGTTTTATATATTTTCAAGCAACCATGGAGCTAGGGCTAAGCTTGGAAGAGAGCCATGAGCTTGATGAACCAAGCTTAGTGAGGGGAGTGCACTTATTGAAGGTTTTGTGACCTAGTGTGAAGTCCACAGTGATGGCAGCGAATTTCTGGGTTTCTAGAGCACAAAAGTTAGCACTAACTGCTATCAAAATCCTCCTAAGATCAAGGATTAGCTTGAGAAAGGCTTCCATAGCAATTTGGTTATGTTTATTATGTGTTTTATGGACTAACCTATGGTATATGTTGCTGCCCCATTTCATGCGTTTGTTGTTTGTGTTTGGCTGCTGCATTTGGTTGCTATATCTTGTATATATGCATTGTAGTTTTTCTGTTTTAGTGTCTTTAGATTCAGGTTTTAATGATGGTTACATTGCCTATTAAATCCAAGTGCTACCCTTACTAAGTTTCTCAATGAAACTTACTCCCCTCAATTCTGTCATTTCAGGTCCAGCAGAAAGATCACCTTCAAACTAACCATTGTGGTTTGATTTTTGATCTGAAATTTCAGGTACATAAACTTTCGTATGTCTAGTTGTGATCTGGTAAGTTTGGAGATTTTAGGAGCACATTTGGTATTTTTAATGGTGGTACTTATTGGGTTGTGCAGCAGCTGTCCAGCATCCTCTCTTTGGAGTCCATTGTGTCTCAGGACCTCCTGTAACCTAGGGTGCGTATTTAGCTGAGTTAAGATGATATTTTAGTGCATGTATGCATGTAAATGTATTGTATGTAAAATGAGACAAGTATGTCAACATTTGAGTAATGTTTTGGCTATGTAAGTGATGTGGTGCAAAGCTGCCTAAGTGTGAATGATGGGCTGCTTACTTGTAAATTCTGTTTTGGCCACACAAAGTTGTTAAAAGGAAGGGAGTGTAATTCCTATGTGTAATGGACATATATGGGATAGCCTTGGATGGATTTCCACTTGTGAATGAAGTGTTTGCATGGTTTGGAAAAATTGTATGGGCAAAATGGTCCAAAAGTTGCCAGAATTTTGACTCTGGACCTAAAGTTTAATATCTGCCTGTGTAGAATGAATCTTCGCATGAAATTTCGACCACAGCTAGAGTACGTCAAGTGGGTTAACTGGGTTTTAAAATTTCTGGATTTAGAGCCCTGTACCCAATGATATGATGTTTCAAACTTGGCTGAGTTACTGTTCATTTGGTTAGAATGTTGTAACCAACTTCAAAAATCCATAACTTGGTCCATAGGTTGGCTCTTGATGTAAAAAAAATTCCTTGGTTTGCTATAAGTCTCTACTTGATAATGGAGAAAGGAAAATAGGGGGTATGTAGCTAGAATGATACATTTTATTAGTGGAAGTTACAGATGCAGTGGCTGGTCACTCGAACTTAACAAGATTGCCTAATGTGTGGTAGCCAAGATTAAGACTTGTGCTAGTGTTTTCCTTCTTTGCTACCATGGTGTGCATGAAATATGAATATGTGTGTGATGGTTGGACCAATATGCTTGTGTTTACATAGTTCCCAAGAGGGCCACTTGGGTATGCACACTAATGGTAGTGTTCTGATGGCCTACAGAACATTACCAATCCTGGGAGTCGAAATGCACAATTTTGGCACCATAATTGGACTACCCCAGAGTGGGTAACAGAAGTTGGTATCAGAGTATGGTTTATACATGTACATAGCATATAGTTCCATTGTATGCATCTACATATATGAACTCAGTTTGGTCAGCTGCTAGTGTCAGGTACCATTGAAATACCTATGATCCTTATATATGCTCTATGATGGATCATCAATGTAGGGAAGTAAACATGGTTGCCACAAGGAGAGGGGAACCACCCCGAAGGCCTCCTACTGATTCTGGGCAACAAAGAAATGAACAGAATAGAGGGAATCAGGGGCAACAGGGGGTACCAAACCCTGAAGTGCCTTAGGTTTGGTTAGAGCCTTAGAGGAACTTAGCTCTAATCAATGAAAACTTATTGAGAGCAGGGAGTCCAAGTAGCTCCAGTAGAACCAGTTTGGGATGCATAGCAGCAACCAGAAGGGGATGCAAGGAACACATTTGAATATGTTCCTTCTGGAAGCTTAGAAAACATAAATGATGAGGCCATTGAGGTGGAAGATGAGGATAAGAGAAATCTGAGAGGTAGAAGAGTAAGATTTGAGATTGGTCAGATGTCCAGGACCAATCCCTCAGTCTATGACCATTCCTCCACTAGGATTGAGATTAAGGAAGGCCATGAGAGAAGATCCAGGAGAAGGCATAGAGATCATAGAGAGCATCACCATACTTAGGGCTCTCACAGATCTAGGAGACATAGATCAGAGGATCTAGAAGGCCTAGATGAGGTCAGACTGTTGAAGGGGTTCCAAGGCCTAAGACCTCCATAGTTTGATGGAAGGGCTGGGCCAAAGAGGGCTGAGGAGTGGTTAATCTTCATTGAAAAAATGTTTGAGAGGATGCCACTCAGCTCCACCAAGAGAGTGTCACTGGCTAGGTACAATCTGGTAGGTAGTGCAGAGATGTGGTGGAGAAACACCAGAGATAGGTGTGCTTTCCAAAAGGGGAAAAGGCTAGGAAAAGATATTGAGATGAGCTAGCAAGAGTTCACACAGCTATTCCAGGAGCAGTACATCAGTGATGCTATGAAGGGTACGAAACAAGATGAATTTAATGCTCTAAGGCAGGACAACCTCAGTGTCCTAGAGTATGAGCACAAATTCAATCAGTTGGTGAGGTATGCTCCTCAGTATCATGGATTAGAGGAATTAAAGGCCAAAATATTTGTCAGATGCCTAAAGTCAGACATTAGAAAGGCTGTTAGACCTTTTGGAGTAGTTACGTACTATGAAACAATGCAGAAAGCTCTATTAGTAGAGCAAGAGGAGTATGAGACTAAGTACTTTCCCAGTGGACAAGGGGAAAGTAGTCAGCTAGGAGGCAAGCAGAAGAAGCCACCACATGGCAAAGGAATTGCCAAGAATTCTCATCTTGGTGGTGAGGGCAAGGTTAAAGGGACGTTCCCTGGCCTAAGGTGCCCTAAATGCAAGAAGTTTCATGGAAAGAAACCTTGCTATTTTGACACCCAAGCATGTCTAAGATGTAGATCCATGGATCATTGGATCAAAGGCTGCCCATAGGCTCAAAGGAGGCCAGAAGACCATGGTCCAGTAAGGCCTATTGGGGCAGGACCTAGAGGGGGAGCACCTAGGGAGGGACAGCAGAGGCCAGTTCCTCCAGTGCCTCAACCTCTAGTGCAGAGAGCTGGTAGAGTCTTCCAAGTGGAGAGACCAAAGACATTAGAGTAGGGAGGAGCACTAAGAGGTAACATTTACCTTAACGGTATGCCTGTTAGTGTTCTATTTGACACTGGTGCATCTGTGTCTATAGTGTCTAGGAAATTTGTTAATGCCATGAAATTGCCT
>KK903313.1:24780-43474 GCA_000696445.1 Aquilaria agallochum
AATTCCTTGGAGGACACAAGCTAGCACTGCGAGCGCAAGAGAAACGCATCTGCCGGGACGTGGTGGAAGCGTGGTGATCCCGAGAGGCTCGTGTGGATACCATAGAGAGCCTGAACACATCAACTGTTCAAGTTTTGTGATTCGACTCTACAATTGAGTGAAAGATCTCAACCGAAAATTAGGTATGAAATTTTCGAACACCCGGTTTACCTCGTTTCACTTGGATCCTGGAGGGTTTTGGTTAAATTCTGTTGCGCTGTTTGGCTCCCGAAACCCAACACAATGGCCACATGGTGCATTCACATCGTAGTCAACTTCTAAATTCTGGTTTTCTTGCAAACGCAATATGGGTTGGTGCATTTAGTTCACCTAGAAATCTAGTTTTTCGGGCCATGATGTGTACGCATTTGCTAGATGGTGCATTGGCATCTCGGTCAACCTATCCATTCTGGATTACATGCAGTGCACCACGGGCTGGTGCATTCACATTGCCTGGGCTGAGATACAAATTGTTCCTCATGTTCCCTAAGCTCAAGAGCTACTTCTTTATGCTCAACTCAAGCAATAAGTTGCCAAAACAATCTCTATGTCAAGATACAAGTTCCACACATCAATTTACCAAGCAAAATGACTCATCCTTTACCTCAATTCCAAGGTACAACCAAAGATCGAGCAATCCAAACCCAAGAACAAAGCTCCACTTGGTTTGCCTAGGTTCCAAGCAATTCAAGGTTCATTGCACCAAAATAAGAGCAACAAAGGAAAACCCAAGCAACCAAGGGCCAAACAACACAAGAAAAACACCATGGATTTCAAGTTACCTCTCGAGTAAAGCCAAATCTAGTTGGAAAAATGTGAAAATCAACTCCAAGATCACAACCTAAAGCTTAAAATAAGCTACTCGAGGGTTGTATACCCCTTGGGCCTTCAAACTTAACCAATAACTCTTGAATGGGAGGAAAAAGGTCATCAATGGCAGCCAACAACTTTACCAAGCTTAAAAACCAAGCTTTCCCCCTTTAGCCCTCATACTTTATGAAAAGTTACAAAAACCCCCTTCCCCAAATATTATCCTTTGGTCAAAACTTTGTCAAATCTTTAGCACTTAATGAAATAGTTGGGTGTTAAGCAAGGGTTAGGTTTAAAGAAATTTTTTTTTACTCACAGTGTTCGCCCCGACACCTCTAGATGCAAAGTTACCATTTTGCCCCTAGACCATTTTTTGGTGTCATAATCCCTCAGAACCTGGTGAACCTTGACTAACTTGTTTGAACTTGCTAAATGAGCTTAAAATGAGGTAATAAAGTAGGTATTTATTAATTTAAAAACCTTAAATGAGCTTCCCGTGAGTAGGGCTTTAATAGTGATAGTGATTATATTTTGTTTGTTTGATTGTTTATGGAATAACCATAATGATGTGTTATTGCCAGCAATGCATTTGATTGTGTTCTGTTTGTTTGTGTATTTGGATGGCCAAATTCATCTCTATGTGTTGTGTTTTTGGAGTTTTTATGTCTTTGGATTTTACATTTGTAGCTAGGAATTTTAGTTTCTAATGATAAGCCTTTACTAAGTTTCTTTGAAGAGACTTACCCTTTTTCTGTCCATGACTCGAGCACCTAAAAGAGAGCCTTCAAACTAATAGCTTTCATTTGAATTTCTCCATCAAATTTCAAGTAAACTGACTCCCAAATGTCTAGTTGTGAATTGGAAGGTTTCATGCTTTTTGGAGCACATGAGCTATTTTTCATATCAGTGCTTTCTACCTTCAGCAGCAGTTGTTCCCTTCAACTTTTTTGTAGTGCTAAGTACTTTTGACGTTCTCCAAGAAGGTCAGTGTATATATTAACTAAGTTATTGGCATGTATGTAGTGCATCTATGCAAGTAAATGAATTGGGGATGTTGTATGTGTTGTGTGAAATGGATAGATGAATCAATGGAGTGTAGTTTGAAGGGTATGTACAATTCTGTGCGTATGGTGTTTATGGGCTATTTTGATGGCATTTTTATGAATGATGGTTAGAAGGGTAATAAATTCAGGAGAATAGTTTTTCCATGTGTATAAGACAGTTATGGACACTACCAAGTGGGTTTTTCACTTGGAAATGGTGTATGAATATTAAAAAATTTTCTATGGGCATAATGGTTAATAGTACTTAAAATCTGGTACCCTATACTCCACATGCCATAACTTTCTATACATAATGTATTTGGCTATGATATTTTTATCACACATAGAAAACTTGAAGATGAATAACTTTGCCTTTGAATTACTAGACTTACTACCCTGTAGCTATTACCCACTCTGGGGTAGTCCAGTTATGGTGCCAAAATTGTGCATTTAAAACTACCAGGATTGGCCTGTTCTATAGGCCATCAGAACAATACCCTTAGTGTGCATACCGAAGTGGCCCTCTTGGGCACTATGTAAATGCATGCATATTGTTTCAACCATTACACACATATTCAGATTTTATGCACACGATGGTAGCAAGGAAGGAAAACACTAGCACAAGTCTTAATCTTGGCTACCACACATTAGGCAATCTTATTAAGTGTAAGTGACCAGCCACTGCATCTGAAAATTCTTCCAAAAAACTGTATTAATCTAGCCATGTAACCACCTATTTTCTTCACTTCATTATCAATTAGAGTCTTTAAGAAAACCAAATAATTTTGTTTTACATCAATAGCCCACCTATGGACCAAGTTATAGATTTTTTAAGTTGGTTACAAAATTCTGACCAAATGAACAGTAACTTGGCCAAGTTTGCAACATCATATATTTGGCTGCAGGCCTCCAAATTCAGAAATTAAAAATCACAGTTCAACCTCTTGATGTGTTCTACATGTGATCAAAAATTCGTACAAAGATTCATTCTACACAGAGAGATATTAAACTTTAGGTGCAGGGTAAAAAATCTGCCCACTTTTGGACCATTTTGCCAATACAAAATTTCATAAGTGTGCAAACACTTCACAAACAAGGGGTAAGCCCTCAAAGGATATCCCATACATGCCCAAAACACATAGGAATTACATGCTCTTGAATCTAGCAGCTTTATGTGGCCAAACCAGAATTTACAAGTAAGCAGCCTATCATTCACACTTAGGCAGCTTTGCACCACATCACTTACATGGCCAAAACATTGCCCAAATGTTCACATACTTGTCTCATTTTACATACACTACATGAAAATGCATAAATGCACTAAAAAATGATCTTAACTCAGCTAAATATGACCCTACATTACATGAGTGCCTGAGACACAATGGACTCAAGAATAGGATGCCAGATAGCTGCTGCACAACACAATAAGTACCACCACTAAAAATACCAAATATGCTCCTAAAATCACCAAAATTTCCAGACCATAGCTAGACATATGTAACTTCAAGTACCTGAAAATTTAGAGAAAAAAGAAAACAAAAAGTTAGTTTAAAGGTGATCATTCAGCTGGATCTGAAATGACAGAATTAAGGGGAGTAAGTTTCATTGAGAAACTTAGTAAGGGTATCACTTGGATTGAATAGGCAATGTTACCATCATCATAACCTGCATCCAAAGACACTAAAGCAAAAAACCACAATGCATATATACAAGTTATAGCACCAAATGCAGCAGCCATTCACAACCGTCAAACACATGAAATGTGGCAGCAACATAAACCATAGGTTAGTCCATAAAACATGCAATAAAATTAAGTAAGTCACTATGGCAGCCCTCCTCAAGCTAATGCTTGGTCTTAGGAGGATTTTAAAACTAGTTAGTACTAACTTTGGGCTCTAGAAACCCTCACTTCACTGCCATCATTGTGCACTTCACACTAGGTCACAAAACCTTCAATAAGTGCACTCTCCTCAACAAGCTTGGTTCATCAAGCCCGTGGTTCTCTTCCAAGCTTAGCCCTAGCTCCATGGTTGCTCGAAAATATAGTAAACAATCCATGGGAGCAAGATAACCCTTACCTTGATGGTATGCTGGAATTGGAGCTTGATCCTAGGTGCACTTAAGCAATAGCACCAAATAGCTTCCAATTGTGTTTCCTTGACTTCAATTGCAAGTAGTTTTGAGTTTAGTTTTGAGTTTGAAGGTATGGTGGCTATGGAGAACATGTGGAGGAGAGGGCTTGCTTCCTTTTTTGCTGATGGAGGTTGAAATTATGGAGAGATAAGCACCAAGATGGACTTTAAATGGTCTTAAGTGCACAAACACACTTAACTAGTCTTAACCATGTTCTATGTCCTTTTCCTTGCTACAAGACCATGGTTTATTAACCTTAATTTATTGGCCCACATTTAACTTCCTTATCCCATGCCTTAGCTACCCTCTGTAATGTGGGATAACTCCAAAATTTCATAATTTAACTTAAGTCAAAGACATACACATCTTAAGGCCTACGTTAGAACGCTTAGCTCCTTTACGCCTTTTTTGTGTTTTCTTTGTCCTTAGTTGTCTTCCATAAGCAATTTGGTCTTCCAATAGCACTTTCATCAAGCTTTAATCTTCATGTTCACCATGAATCCTTCAAGAGCTTGGCCAACAACTTCAAGAACACTCATGAACTCTCATGAACAAACATGAACACTCAAGGTTTCGGCTACCAAGACAAAGCACACACAATGGCCGAAAATGGTAGACACATTTGCATGTTTCAGCCAAGTACCGAAGACAATGGCCTTCATCATGACCAAAAATGATGGCCTAGCTCCTTAGTGGATGACATGGGCAGCCAACCATTGACTCATGTCCAATAGTTGGCCTAATGGTCCACTTAGCCTTATACTAATTTGCATGGCCGAAAATGGTAATTTAGGTTTCATAGTTTCACTTATAGCACTAAGTTAAGTGTACAATATGGCCCTTTAACTTTGTTTCATGCCGTAAACAACATAGTCTATTTTTCATGTGCACTTAGAACCCAAACTTTCTTGGCTTTGCACTTACACCCTTATCCACATTTTCAATCAAGTCCCTCATGTTTATTTCCTCACCATAAGCTTCATGGCCATTTTTCTTTATGCATTTGGAACCCGAAAGTTCTCAAATTAACACATACACTATTATTCACATGCTCAAACAAGTCCCTCATGTTTTCATGGAATTTTCTTTACATTGATTTTATTTTCTAGGCCTAGGCCAAGCGCTGAGGGATGGCCCTGACAATCTTGATAGTCGCTACATTGAGCTTCCTGTAATCAATGCATAGTCTCAATGATCCATCCTTCTTTTTCACAAAGAGAACTGGAGCTCCCTATGGTGAAACACTTGGGCTTATACACCTTTCTTAAGAAGTTCATCAAGTTGTTTCTTGAGCTCATTCATCCCCATGATAGACATTTTGTAAGGAGGTATGGATATTGGACTAGCTTCTACTTGCAGCTTGATTTCAAACTCAATCTCTGTTTGTGGAGGAATACCTAGAAGGTCTTTAGGAAAGACTTTTGAAAACTCTCTCACCACAGGTATTCTGTCCACTTCCTCATCATAGTGAAATTCATTGAATGCATAACAATAATCATGCTTAGAAATTACAGGTATCTCATCTAGTATCTCTAGCTCCATGCCATGCATTTCATACACTAATTCCTTAAAATTCACTAATGCATGCACTTGACCATCAAGCAATGTGATTTCCCTATTAGCACAATCAATTCTTATGTTATGCATAGCAAGCCAATTCATACCTAGCACTAAATCATACTTAAGAATGTCCAAGACTAGTAGATTTGTCATAACCTTAGTCTTTCCTACTACTAGCTCATAGTCCTTAGCTAGGTCATTAGGGAAAAGACACTGACTTCTTCCTGTTTTCACTAAGGATATCCTAGGCATGATTTTAGTAGGCAATTTCATGGCACCCACAAATTTCCTAGCCACTATAGGCACAGATGCACCAGTATAAAATAGAAAACCAATAGGCATGCCATTAAGGTAAATGTTACCTCTTAGTGCTCCTACCTGTTGTGATGTCTCTGGCCTCTCTATTTGGAAGACTCTGCCAGCTCTCCCTAGTGGAGACTGAGGCCTTAGAGTAGCTGGCCTCTATTGTCCCTCCCTAGGTGTTTCGTCTCTAGATCCTGCCCCAATAGACCTTACTGGACCTTAGTCTTCTGGCTTGGTTTGAGCCTGTAAGCAGTCTTTGATCCAATGATCCATGGATCCACATCTTAGACATGCTTGAGTGTCAAAATAGCAAGGTTTCTTTCCATGAAACTTCTTACACTTAGGACATATTAGGCTAGGGGACTTCCAAAGACACTAAAACATAAAACCACAATGCATATATACAAGTTATAGTAACCAAATGCAGCAGCCATTCACAACCATCAAACAGATGAAATGCGACAACAACATAAACCATAGGTTAGTCCATAAAACATGCAATAAAATTAAGTAAGTCACTATGGCAGCCCTCTTCAAGCTAAAGCTTGGCCTTGGGAAGATTTTAACACTAGTTAGTACTAACTTTGGGATCTAGAAACCCTCACTTCACTACCATGCATTGTGCATTTCACACTAGGTCACAAAACCTTTTATAACTGCATTCCCCTCACCAAGCTTGGTTCCTTAGCCCCATGGCTCTCTTCCAAGCTTAGGCCTAGCTCCATGGTTACTTGAAAATACAATAAACAATCCATGGGAGTAAGAGAACCCTTACCTTGATGGGTATGCTAAAATTGAAGCTTGATCCTAGGTGCACTCAAGCAATAGCACTAAATAGCTTCCAATTATACTTTTTGACTTCAATTGGAAGTAGTTTTGAGTTTGAAGGTATAGCGGCTATAGAGGAAGTGTGGAGGAGAGGGTTGGCTTCCTTTTCGCTAGTGGAGGCCGAAATTATGGAGAGATAAGCACCAAGATGGACTTTAAATGGTCTTAAGTGCACAGACACACTTAACTAGTCATCACCATGTTTTACATCCTTTTTCCTTGCTACAAGACCATGACTTATTAACCTTAATTTCTTTGCCCGCATTTAACTTCCTTATCCCATGCCTTAGCTGCCCTCTGTAATATAGGATAACTCCATAATTTCATCATTTGACTTAAGTCAAAGACATACACATCTTAAGGCCTACATTAGAACACTTAGGTCCTTTATGCTTTTCTGTGTTTTCTCTGTCCATAGTTGTCTTTGATAAGCAATTTGGTCCTCCAATAGCACTTTCATACCATTCATATTCCTCTCATAACTCTCCAAATCTCTTTTGTGAAATTTTTGCAATAAGTACCTGAATTTCCAGAACCTTACAAAAAAAAGTCCATAGGTTTCTTGACAATTAAGTAATCCTTAAGGCGTTTCTCGGGGGCCAAGTTACCGACTTGGAATACTTTTAAGGAGGTGTTGATCATGCCCTTGACCCTCACACTTCAATCATTATGATAAGAATTACATAATATAATGGATTTTGACTATTATGTCACACTTTGTAATTCTCCCATTTTCGTGAGGTGGTAATAGTAGCCATTGTTATGGCCTAGAAAAGTTGGTTGATTTTGCTGTGTGCTGTTCATATGGTCATTTCTACCCAGTTAAGTGTAAAATCCATAATTAAAAACTTAGATGGATTTAATGCCTCAAACCTAATTGACTATGATTTTTTAAGTATATTAAAACGTTTAAGACTTTTAGGGCATAGGAGGACATGGGTAGAATTTGAGTTGGAAACGGTGTGAAAGTTTGGACACATAAAATGAGCACCAATAGCATCAAGTGTCCATATGATTGTATATGCACTTGGGCATTTTACTCAAATTCCATATTTGCCTGGAATAAGGAATTTGATTGTCATCATTACTTCTAGATGAAATTGCATGTGAATATGTGTATGATGGTTCAACCAACAAATATATATTTGTATAAAGACGAAGGGAGCTACTTGGGTAACATAGTGAGCGTTGTTCTACTTGGCCTACAGAATGTGTACAACTTCCGGGACTTGACACACTAAATATGGTCATTATATTTGAGCACTCAGAGTGGTAACAGAAGTTGGTATCAGAGCATGGTTTGAAATGAAGTTACATATAGTCACGTCATGCTTGCACAAAGTCACGTACATAGAGCTTAGTTGAGTTAGTTGTTAGTCTGAAGTACCTAATATACTATACATATTTTGTTCTTCTATTGATCATAAAATATGAAAATGGTAACCACACGAAGAGAGGACTAGGGACCCTTAAGATCACCTACTAAGCAAAGGCAGCCCAATAGAAATGGAAGGGGTGTACAAGAGCAGTAAATGGTTCAGGGATTAGAAAACCTAGAACCTTAAATAAACATGCCATAGGTGTAGTTCAAACTACAAAGATATCTAACCTAGATCTATAAAAACTCAGTAAGGCTACTATAAGCTCAACAACAAGTAGTTTAAGTGGTAGAGGCATTGCCACAAGAGCAGAACCAGGAAGTTGCTAGGAACAACCAAGCGAATGTTCCTTCTAAAAGGAAAAAGGATGAAGAATTTGAAGAAGATGACAATGGAAGACTTCCTAGAGGCAAAAGAATCAGGCCTGAGATTGGCCAAGTGTCAAGGGTTGGTCACTCAGAAGCTAGGAACCTTAGTGAAAAAATAGAAAAAAAAAGACACAGAGAGCAACAGGAGCCTTAGGAATCACATAGGTCTAGGAAGTAGAGGTATGCGTCAAAATACCACTGGTTTGAAGAACTTAAAGAAAAAAGGTTTGTTAGAGGTTTGAGACTAGATATTAGGAGACCTATTAGGCCTTTCAATGCCTTTACCTATCATGATGTTGTTTAGAAGGATTTACAAGTAGAATAGGAAGATTATCAAAGTAAATGGATTCCCACTAGACCAGAAGAAACTAGCCAAGTTGGAAGACTGCAGAAGCCAATGAAAGGTAAGGACACTGCCAGCATTGGATAGCCTAGCATGGATGGCAAGGCTAAGAGTAAGTTTGTTGGCCCAAGGTGTCCTCATTGCAAGAAATTGCATGGCAAGAAGCCTTGCTACTTTAAGATAGAAGCCTGTCTTAGATGTGGTTCTTTGGATCACTGGATCAAAAAATTCCCTTTGGTACAAAAAAGGGGGCAAGATGAGCTAGGCTAAAATAAGCCTAATATGACAGCTGCCAGAGATGTTCAGGAATAGGTGCTCCAGTAGTACTAGGGTCACAAGTGTAGAGGGTTGGAAGAGTATTCTAGATTGAAAAATTGGAGACATCCAAACAAGGGGCACTTAGAGATAACATTTATTTAAATGGTATGCCTATTAGTGCATTATTTGATATTAATGCCTTACCATCCATTATGACTAGGAAGTTAACTGAATCTATGGAATTCTTATTGAATTCATGCCTAACATAACACTAATAAGAATAGTAGGTAGTCAATGTTTTTTCACTAATGAACTAACTAAGAAATGTGAGCTAGTAATAGGAAAGACAAAGAATTTGACTAATTTGTTAGTGTTAAACATTCTACAATATGATATTGTTTTGGGTGTGAATTGTTTGGCTATGCATGGTATAAAGATTGATTGTGCTAAAAGAGAAAGCACATTGCCTAGTGATGAAGTGCGTGCATTAGTGAATTCTAAAGAATTAGTGTACGAAATGCAGGGCATAGAACTAGAAATGTTGGATTAAATTCCTTTGATTTTTGAAGATAAATGCTATGCATTAAATGATGTTAAGATTGAAGAAGAGGTTAGTAGGATACCTATAGTGAAAGACTTTTCATAAGTCTTTCCGAAAGACCTGCAAGGTATTCCTCCTCCAAGAGAGATTGAATTTTAGATTAAACTATAGCCTTGAGCTAGACCAATATCCATACCTCCTTATAGAATGCCAATCATAGAGATGACTGAGCTCAAGAAACAACTTGGTGAACTTATTTAAAAATGGGTTAGAAAACCAATTGTGTCACCTAGGGAGCTCCAATTCCCATTGTGAAAAAGAAGGATGGACCATTGATAATGTGTATTGATTACAGAAAACTAAATGCTATGACCATCAAGAACAAGTATGCACTATTGAGTTTCTATTTGATCAACTCAAGGGAGAAATGATGTTCACTAAAATTGATTTAAGATTAAGGTACTTTCAGTTAAAGGTGAAAAAGGATGATATTCCCAATAAAGTGTTAAGAACAAGATATGGACATTATGAGTATATAGTCATGGCCTTTGGCTTGACTAATGCCCATACTACATTTATGGAATTGATCAACTGTGTGTTTAGATGACACTTGGATAAGTTTGTAATGGTATTCATCGAAGACATCCTAGTGTATTCCAAGGATGAAAGTGAACATGAGCATCATTTACAAATTATCTTTAACACACTGTTCAACAATCAGCTACATGCTAAGTTTTCCAAAGTGCCAATTCTAGTTAAAGGAAGCATCTTTCCATGGACTCACTATTGATGCACAATGCCCCAAAGCATACCCCAAAAAGGTTAAGGTTATGCAAGTGTGGGAAAGACCTAAGACTATAAAAAAATTAAAAGCTTTCCCTGATTGGAAGGCTACTATAGCAAATTTGTATCAAATTTCTCCATGATTGGTTAAGTTCTTACTAAATTGACCAAGAAGGTTCAAAAGTTTGAGTGGACTAAAAAACGTGAAAAGAGCTTTCAGGAGCTAAAAAGCAAGTTGATTCAAGCTTCAGTGTTAATCCTACCTGATCTAAGTAAGCCACACACCATCTATACAGATGCATCTAGATCTGGGTTAACATGTGTGTTGATGTAGGAAAGGAATGTGATTGCTTATGGGTCAAGCCAGTTAAGGCCCCATGAGCAAAATTACCCTACCCATGATCTAGAGCTTTCTATAGTGATCTTTGGCTTAAAAAAATGGAGGAATTACCTAATGGGAAGCTCATTTGTAATATACATTGACCATAAAATCCTAAAGTACATGTTCACTCAAAAAGAGTTGAACATGAGCCAATGAAGGTGGTTTGAGTATATTAAAGACTATGATTGTACCATTGAGTACACTGAGGGCAAAGGCAATCAGGTGGTAGATGCCTTAAGTAAGAAGCACACTAGTTTGCTAAAGGGTAGATCCATGGTAGATACTAGTGAGGAGAATAATTTGCCATGCCTTTGGCATGAGTGGCAATAGTGGGAAGAAGCATAGGTCCGTACATGAATTATTCAGTTTGGGTGGATTAAGGAGATAAGAAAGGCACAAGAAGCTGACCCTAGTCTAAAAAAGATTTCAGGAGAAGATCAAAGGGGTCTTTGTATGAATCCTTTGCCTATAAAGAAGGATTACTATACTTCAAAGATATAATATATGTGTATAGTGAGCAAGAACTTAGAAATGAGATACTTGAGAAAGCTCACACTAGCAGACTAAATATACATCCTAGAACTGAAAAGATGTGCAAAGACTTGAAAACATATTTTTGGTGCCTAAACATGAAGAAGGACATAGCCACATATATCTCTAAGTGTGCCACATGCCAAAGGATAAAGGTAGAGCATTAGAAGCTAGCATGAACACTACAGACTCTACCCACTCCAGTAAGGAAATGGGATAACATCACTATGGACTTCTTAACTGGGTTGCCTATGACTAGTTTAAGGCATGACATAATTTGGGTCATTGTGGATAGGTTAACCAAGTGTGCCTACTTCTTGCCAATGAAAATCACAGTCTCTGGAAAAGGTGCAATAAATATAAATAAAAGAAATAGTAAGATTGCATGGAGTGCTTGGCTCCATAGTGTCAGATCAAGATTCAAAATTTATAGCTAGATTTTGGAGTGCTTTTTATAAAGCACTAGGAACAAAAATCCACTTGAGCACTGCTTACCACCCTTAAACAAATGGACAAACTAAAAGGGTGACTCGGATACTTGCACACATGCTTAGAATTTGTGTCTTGGATTTCAAGGGAGAATGGCACCAACACTTACCTTTTGTTGAATTTTCATACAATAATAGTTATCAAAGCACCATTGGTATAGAACCTTGTAAAGCCATTTACGGGGGAAGGTGCATGACACCCCATTGTTGGATGCAAGCCTTAGATAGGCAAGCATTGGCTTCTAAGATCATTGAAAAAACAACCAAAAAAAATCAAGAAGATACAAGAAAGGTTAAAGATAGCCAATGAAAGGACCATTACTTATGTTAACAAAATAAGAAGAAATTTGGGGCTTGAGGCTGGTGATAAAGTGTGGCTGAAAGTAGCACCAACCAAATGCACTATCAGATTTGGAAAAAGAAGTAAGTTAGCTCCAAGTTTGGTCCTTATGAGATATTGGACAGAGTTGGCAAGGTGACTTATAGGTTAGCTATACCACTAAGTATGTCAAGTGTCCATAATGTTTTCCATATTAGTATGCTTAAAAAGTGTTTACTAGATGCAAAGCATGCTATAGTAGTGGAAGACATATAGCTAAAGCCAAATATGATAGATGAAGAGAAACCTATAGCTATCTTAGGTAAGGATACTAGAAGGCTAACAAACTGATTCCCATGGCTAAGATACAATGGTCACACCGTTTTGGAAGATAGGCATCCTACAAAATTGAAAAGGAAATGCTGGAAAGGTACCCAGATGAGTACCCTAAGCTAAAGGCAATTTTAGAGGACCAAAATTTTTAAGAGGATGAGAAATGTTACCACCTTAAAAAATGGGAAAATTATAGTATAAATGCATAATGGTTATAAAACACATAACAGCTATAAACCATTATATAGCATAATTTTAACCACAGGGAATCAAATGTGAAGGGTAAAGTGTATAAACTACACCTCCTTAAATGATTCACACAATGGTCACTTGGCCTTCAAGGAAGCCCTGAAGGATTGCTTGTTTCATAGGTAACCTATGGACTTTATTGTAAGATTTCAAGACTTGGGCACTCAATCCTACAACTTTAAAAGATAGATTTTGGAAGGATTTGAATAGTATGGAAACATTTTTTGGGGCTAAATTGCATAAAGGAAATAAAGGCTAATTGTTTAAGAACCTAGAACAACTTGGTGCATAAGTGTCCATAAAATAACTAAATGGTGGGATGATCTTTAAAAAGGTCAAATGGGATCATTTATATCATTTTCTCACCCTTCCATGGCTGGTTCATATAGTCAACAAATTTTGCTAAAGATTAGTAAAAAAGTCTTTACTTAAGGTATACTTATAATGACCTAAGTGAGGGTTCAGGTTATGCTAATGAAGTCATGAAAATATCTAGACTTTCTTGCCTTTCCATGGCCATTTTGGCCATCACTAGCCACAGCCTCCTTCTTTAGCTCTTCCATATGCTTCCATAGCCACCATAGATCAAGCTCTCAATAAATCACAAAGGAAGGCAATCAGATGCACCAAGAACAAAAAAAACCCTAATTTTCATGTTTATTGTGCAACACTTGTTATATTCGGCCTTCACATCCTAAGGTAAGGGTTTTATCTTCTTGTTTTATAGTTATTTACTATCCTAAGATGATGATCAAGCATCCATGAAGTTTAGACCCTGCATGGATGAGAGAAAAAAACTTAATGAAGCAAGGTTTCATCCTTACTGTTTTTCATCCACTAAGACAGCAATGCTTATAGGGGTTTCTAGAACAAGATAGCACTAGCTAAGACTATTTAACCTCTCAAAACTAAGCATTAGCTTAAGTAAGGCTGCCATAGTGATTACATATTATTTATTTGAATGTTTATGGACTAACCCTAATGATGTGTTGCCATCAGCATTGCATTTGATTGCATTATATTTGTTTGTGCATTTGGATGGCTATATTCACGTATGTTTTTGTTTTGTTTTGGTGTTTTTAAGTCTTTAGATTTTAGGAATGTAGCTGGGAATTCAAGTTTCTAATGATAAGTCATTACTAAGTTTCTTTCAAGAGAATTACCTCATTTCTGTCCATTTCAGGAGCACTTGAAAGAGAGCATTTAAACTAATAGTTTTTGTTTATATCTCTCTATGAAATTTTAGGTATACTAAATCCATATTTTTAGTTGTAGACTGGAAGGTTTCATGATTTTTAGAGCACATAGCTACTTTTAACAATGGAACTTTCTGCCTTACGCAGCAGCTTGTCGCTTCAAGTTTTTGGAGTGCTTAGTGCTTCTAAAGTTCTCTAAGAAGCCTAGTGCATGTATTAACTAAGTTATTGTCATGTATTTAGTGTATGTATGCAAGTAAATGAACTAGGGTTGTTGTATTTGTTGTCTAAGATGGATATATGGATTAGTGGAGTGTTGTTTGAAGTGTGTGTACAATGCTGTCCATTTTGAGTTTATGGGTTGTGTTGATTGCATTTTTATGAATGATGGTTAGAAGGGTTGAAAATTTAAGGTCATGGTTTTCCCATATGTCTAAGACATGTATGGACACTACCAAGTGGGTTGTTCATTGAGAAATGGAGTGTATGAATATTATGAGATTTTGTATGGGCATAATGCTCAATAGTGGCTAAAATTTGGTACCCTATACTCTAGCTACAATAACCTTCTGCACATAAAGAAGTTGGAGATGAAATTTTGACCATACTTAGAACACTTCAATATGAATAACTTGCCTATTAAATCATTGGATTTGGTGTTCTGTAGATAGAGTTGTGGCCTGGCAAATTTGGTTGATTTCGCTTTGTACTGTTCATATGGTCATTTTTACCCGGTTAAGTGTAAAATCCGTCATTGTAAAATTAGTTGGATTTAGTGCCTTAAACCTATTTTGCTATGATTTTTTAAGTATATTAAAATGTTTAAAACTTTTAAGGCAAAGGAGGACAAGGGTGGAATTTGAGTTGGACACAGTATGAAGGTTTGCACACATAAAATGGACACAAATAACATCAAGTGTGCATATGATTGTACATGCACTTGGGGATTTTACTAAAATTCCATGTTGGCCTAGAATAAAGAATTTGATTGTCATCATTACTTCTAGATAAAATTGCATGTGAATATGTGTGTGATGGTTTGACCAATATACATATATTTATGTAAAGACCAAGGGGGCCACTCCGGTAACATAGTAAGCATTATTCTGCTTGGCCTACAAAACATCCATAACTTTTAGGACTTGAAACACTAAATATGGTCATTGTATTTGAGCACTCAGAGTGGTAACAAAAGTGCTTTAGGAGGCAAAGTTAGTCATTTAATGTTTGAGGACATTTAAGGGCCTAAGTGTCCTAAACATTTCTAATGGTGAAAATGGCCCTTCACCAAAGTTAAAAGAGTTCTAAATCTATCATTTTAGCATACCAAATGGCTGCCAATTACCTTGGCCAAATGTGGGCTTAAGTTGTTAAAAGTTCACCTACGCCATGTAATTAGCTTAGACTTAGGTCAAAGATAGATTAAATAAGGGAAAAACTAAAGAAAAATCATTGTTTCTTTCATTTCCATCCTTATTTTCATCCTCCCCCAGTAGCTAGGGTTTTTCCTTAAGCTCTTCTACCATCCTCCATAGCCACCATACCTTAAGAAATCAAGAAAAATTAAGAGAATTCAACAAAGAGCACAAAAACCCTAGTTTTCGAATTCATTTAGGGTTTCATGTTTTTCACAGCCAATGTAATGGTGTATCTTCATGTTTCATGGCTATTTACTATTATAAAATGATGATCAAACATCCATAAAGCTATGGCCATGCTTTGAAGATAGCAAAATGCTCAAGGAACCAAGTATGGCCTAAGTAGGAGTGCAAGAACAACGTTTCAACCTTATTGTTTTTCATGCACAATGGTGGCAGCTTATGAAAGGGCTTGTACAGCCTGAGTTACTACTAACCAAGACCTAATGGCCTTATACGACCATGCTTTAGCTTGAGGAGGGTTGCCATAGTGATTACATGTCGATTATGTGAATGTTTATGGACTAACCCTACTGTGTTATTACTGCCAGCAATACATATTTGTTTCTGCATTTGGTCATGTATATCTTTGTATATGTGTTGTGATTTTGTGTTTTAGTGTCTTTATATTTCAGGTATATGGCTAGGAATTCAAGATTTTAAAGATAAGCTATTACTATGTTCTTCAAAGAAACTTATCCCCCTTCTGTCCATTTTTCAGGAACACTTGAAAGAGAGTAATCAAACTAATACTTTTAGGTTTATTTTTCATGTAAAATTTAAGGTACATAAACTTCAATATGTCTAGTATTAAACTAGAGTGTTTCATGATTTTTTTAGTACATTTACTTACTTTAGTGTTCTTACCTTCTGCCTTATGCAGCAGCTGCCTTCTGAAGTTTCTAGAGTGAGTTGTCTCCAAGAACTTAGTGTACATATCCAACTAAGCTATGACATATGTATGATTCATAAATGCATCTGAATACACTATAGATGCTGTATGGATGATATATGAAGCAGTGAAGTGATGTTTGACCTTGTATGTTCAACTCTGTCCATTTTGGAACTCATGGGCTGTTTTAAAGGAAATTATGTTCAATGCTTATGGAATGCCTCTAAATTCATAGAAATGACTTACCCAAGTGCTTAAAACACGTATAAATCTTCCCAAGCTAGTTTTTCACTTCAACGTGAAGTGGATGATTTATTTGCAAATTTTGTATGGTCATTATGGGAAATAGTTGCTAATTTTTGACACCCTGTAGTCTAGAGGCCACGGTTTCCCATACAAGTTGAATTTCACTATGAAATTTTGAGTGCACCTAGTAATCTTCGTGATCAAGAATTTGGATTTTGAATCATTGGCTTGTAGCTAGACTTATATTCTATCAAAGTTAGCTAATTAAACCTTTAGGGCATAAGAGGATTGTTAGTGTTGTGCCTAAAAGCCAATCCTCAGATGATTGTATTTTGCACATTGAGTTATGATATTTTATTAAGGAATTAATCCAGTAATTATGTTTCTTATTTCATTTTTGTGTAATATAATAAACATAATTATAACCCTAGAATAATGATAATCTTAAATGTCCTTGGTCTAGTATTATCGTGGAGCGGGTTACAATAATACATAATGACTAGCATATGTGGAGACTAATATGAGATATGTAGTCTACATATGGCTACAAGTTGGAGAATTTGTGTACTGGACTGACCCACCATGAGAAAACTACATGGATCATTATATGAGTATCATAAGTGATTCTCATAGTGATCATGGTATATGTAGTCCTTTGACCTCAATTCATCAAGGTTCTCTACATGTGAGTCACATACTTTGATACTTCCATTTGTTGCTTGTAACTAAGTGAACTTGAATGAGGTCATTGGGTATGTCACATATCATGTGGAGGGTTCTATGATCAAGATGGTATTTGTGCCTCATATGTAATGGGAGTGATATTTTCAGGCCCATTGATAGAGTGAAACTTAGAAAATGCGTGGCCATGCTCGGATGAGTTGATATAGGATATCAATGTCATCAGTTTAGGTTAGTCTACTCAGTAATCAAGAAACCAAAGATTGGGTTGTACGAGAGTGACATATTTCATGTCTCGTGCTTAGCCTTGATATCTTGGAAAAAGGGACAATGACATATATGGATAATGATCATAAAAGTTTAGTAGAATCACCGACAATCTTGTCACTTAGGTAGCAATGATGTGTTGCTAGACACCGCTCATTGCTTATGATCATAAACATGATTTATGATCATTGCTAACATGCTAAGAGCTTATTGGGTTGCACACATAAAGCCTAATTGGATTATTTGAGTGCATGGGCTAATTTGTTTAGGTTTTGGTTTCATGATAATTTCATGTTAATAATTAGCCCAAAAGTTGAGCCATTATTAGGCCGGAAATTAAAGCCTAATTAGATTAGGGCTTTGAAACCCATTGTTCCTGGAAGTTGAGTCTCACTATAAATACATCACATAGTGAGAAATTTGAAGTTTTGCGCTAGTCTCCCAAAAGAGACAGCCGCACTCTTTTCTTGCTATTCCTTGGAGGATGTAAGCTAGCACTATGAGCACAAGAGAAATGCATCTACTAGGACGTGGTGGAGGTGTGGTGATCCTAAGAGGCTCGTGTGGATACCGTAAAGAGCTTGAACACATCAACTGTTCAAGTTTTGTGATTTGATTGAATCGTTGGGTGAATAATCTCAACAGAAATTAGGTATGAAAATTTTTGAACACCCTGTGACACGATCCCCCGTGCCCCTGCCCGAGATACCCTGTGAGCGTATGTCTCACGGTGGATTGTAATTGGCTAGCTGAGTATGTGTGCGGATTAAATCCGATGCTACTAGTTGATTAACCTAGAAATGCAATATGTATGCTCTTATGCTTTGACTTGGTTTATTAAAACCATAAAACATTAAACAAGAACTCGGCCGAGTAATTTCTGCACAAATATACACAAACTGCCAAAGCATATCAAAATCAACATTTGTGTGAGTTTAACTACACATAAACAACTCGTGAAAGCATTCATACAATGAAGCAACTAATGCTCTCACCCAAGAACAATCCTGGAGTCAAGGACTCTTTATAACATAGACTATGGAGGCAAACTAAAGTACTGTATCAAAATACAAGACTTTACTGAGATCTCTTTACCCTAGCTCCCACTTCGGACACCCGTCCCAGTGGTGAGTCTCACAAGTCCTCTGCCAAGTGCTACTAGGCTCTGCAGCCAAAGGAAGAAACTAGTTAGTACTGCAACCTGACCAACAACCCAACTGAGCACTTAGGTAAACTAGAAACTCAAGGTTTCTCAACTACCATACCTTTACACACCAAAAGCTCACTACCGCGATAATCCTCAA
>KK903315.1:8160-40281 GCA_000696445.1 Aquilaria agallochum
CAGAATTTTACGCCTCCAGGGGCTGTTGGGAGTGGCCCAATGAGGTCTATGCCCCAGACTACGAAGGGCCAAGGATAATCAGCCGAAGTCACCAATTCCGAGGGTGTCCTCTGGATATTTGCGTGTCTTTGGCAATTACCGCATTTCTGGATGAACTGCCTAGCGTCATTTCTCAGGGTAGGCCAAAAGTATCCTTGGCGAAGTATTACTGCTGCAAGGGCGTCTGTTCTGATGTGCGAACCACAAGCGCCTTCGTGTACTTCTTCGAGGATCATTTCAGTATCCTCTTTGCCAACACACCTCTGCAGTGGGTTTGCATATCCCTGCCGATATAATTCTTCACCAATCAGGAAGAATCGGCCGGAGCATCTTCGGATTTTGGCAGCTTCACTAGGGTCTTCGGGGAACGTATTATCGGCAAGATATCTTTTTATTGGGTCTTTCCAGACTTTCCCCGAAGTTGATATGCCCAGCACTGTGATGCTCGGGTGGCTTAGCACCTCGGTGCATGCTTTTGACTTTGCCAGGCAATCTGCCTCGGCATTATCTCACAGAGGCACATTTTTGATTCGTACGGTGTCGAACTCCCGGATGAGTTTTGCCACCAATTCATGGTATTTTGCCAAGGTTAGGTCCTTTGCCCCGTAGTATCCTGCCGTTTGTCGCACTACCAGCTGGGAATTGCTGTGGGCTTTCAAGTTTCTTATGCCAATTTTTCAAGCCAGGCGCAATCCTGCTATGAGGGCTTCATACTCCACCACATTGTTAGTGAGATTAAAGCCGAAATTGATAGCCTTCATCACTTCTAGGCTTTTAGGACCCCAAATGATTATTTCAGCTCCCTGGTGTTCGAACCCCGAGGCTCCGTCAACATGCAAGGTCCATTCGGGCTCACCTTCGACTGGATTCGGATGGCTATCCTCGGTGGTGGGTACTTCGGCGATGAAATCTGCCAGTGCTTGAGCTTTTATGGCTTTCCGAGGTTCATAAGTGATGTCGTGTTCACCAAGCTCTATGCACCACTTGGAGAGCCTTCCGGAATGATAAACCTTTCTCATGACATCGCGTAGTGGTAGACTACTTCGGACGATGATAGGGTGAGCCTGAAAGTATGGTCGTAGCCTTCTCCCTGCCAGCACCAAGGCGTATAGAGCTTTTTGCAAGAAAGGATACCTGATTTCGGCGCCATGCAGGGATTTGCTTAAGTAGTAAACCAGCCATTGCTTCGGCCCCTCTTCTTTCACAAGGACCGAGCTCACAGCCTTTTCTGTGACGGCGAGGTATAGCACACGGGGCTCTTCCACGCGAGGGTGTCNAGTGCTTGAGCTTTTATGGCTTTCCGAGGTTCATAAGTGATGTCGTGTTCGCCAAGCTCTATGCACCACTTGGAGAGCCTTCCGGAATGATCAACCTTTCTCATGACATCCCGTAGTGGTAGACTACTTCGGACGATGATAGGGTGAGCCTGAAAGTATGGTCGTAGCCTTCTCCCTGCCAGCACCAAGGCGTATAGAGCTTTTTGCAAGAAAGGATACCTGATTTCGGCGCCATGCAGGGATTTGCTTAAGTAGTAAACCAGCCATTGCTTCGGCCCCTCTTCTTTCACAAGGACCGAGCTCACAGCCTTTTCTGTGACGGCGAGGTATAGCACAAGGGGCTCTTCCACGCGAGGTTGTCGCAGAGTAGGTAAGCTGGCTAAGTAGATTTTGAGTTCTTCCCAGGCCTTTTGCCAGTCTTCATTCCAAGGATGGTCATTATTTTTGAGGTTGTTTTCCTCCTTTGTTGCCTTAGTGAGGACCTTGAAGAACGGTCGACACCTGTCTCCATACCTGGAAATAAACCTGCTAAGAGAGGTTATCCTTCTGGTGAGTCTCTGCACATCCTTTATTGTGGCAGGAGTTCGGAATTCGAGTAGAGCCTTGATTTTTTTTGGGTTAGCATCAATGCCTCTT
The DNA here is from genome assembly GCA_000696445.1 of Aquilaria agallochum. Taxonomy (NCBI): domain Eukaryota; kingdom Viridiplantae; phylum Streptophyta; class Magnoliopsida; order Malvales; family Thymelaeaceae; genus Aquilaria; species Aquilaria agallochum. Next base: position 10,113 of record KK903315.1, read on the forward strand.
TCTGATACCACATACCCGAGGAATTTTCCCGAGGTAACTCCGAAGATGCACTTTTCGGGATTGAGATGGATCCCGAAGGCTCTGAGCTGGTGGAAAGTTTCCTTTAGATCTGTGATGTGGTTGTCAGGCAGCTTGCTTTTGACTATCATATCGTCGACATACACTTCCATGTTTCTCCTTATTTGGTCGTTAAAGACCTTGCTCATCAACCTCTGGTAGGTGGCTCATGCGTTTTTAAGCCCGAAGGGCATTCTGACGTAGCAGTATGTTCCTCNCTCGGTGATGAAGGCGGTTTTTTCCTCATCTTCGGGGTCCATCCTTATTTGATGATACCCACTGAAGGCGTCTAAGAAACTTAAGAGCCCGTATTCGGCAGTTTAGTCTACCAATTGGTCTATTGGTTGGAGGGGGTATGAGTCTTTTGGGCAAGCATCATTCAAGTTTCTGAAGTCGATGCACATCCAGAGCTTACTGCTTCCTTCTTTTGTGGCAATAACCACATTGCTCAACCATTCGGGGTATTTGACCTCCCTGATGACACCAGCGTCTAACAAGCGCTGCACTTCGGTTTTGACAAAGTTACTCTTATGGACCGAGATGCTCCGTTTCTTTTTCCGGACAGGTTTTGCCTCAGGATTAACTTTAAGGCTATGCTGTATTACGCTAGGGTTTATCCCTGGCATGTCTTTCGGCGATTAGGCAAATAGATCTTTATTTTCCAGTAGAAAAGATACAAGTTTTTTCTTGTCACCTTCGGCCAAGCTCTTCCCTATTCGGGTAGATTGACCTGGGACAAGTTCTACTGTTTCCATTTCCGCTTTCACGGGATCTCCTTCCTTGCCCTTCTCTGGTGCCTTTGTCTCCATCGTTTGTGCGAAGTTGTTTGCCGGAGCTTTTCGTGCCTTTACGAACACCTTTCTTACTTCACCTTGATCTATGAAGATCTCTGCATCTCCATCCTTGGTGGCGAAAGTGACAGTCAAGTACTTCACATCAGGGCGAATGTGTAGATTTCCCTGTGTCTGTCTCCCAAGGATGGCGTTGTACGATGAAGGGACATCCATGACAATAAACTTCGCCATTGTGGAGGCTTAAAGTTCAACAGTCCCTTCTACCGAAGTTCCTTTCATCATCAATGGGAGATCGATCCATCCGAGGACAAGCGGTTTGGACTGTCTTAGCCCGAAAGTAGGCGAGGTGACGGGTTTGAGGTCGCTGCCAGATATGCCCAAGTTCGACAGTAAGTGCAAGAACAGGACGTCAGTGTTCGATCCGTCGTCGAGCAGCACTCTCTTGACGTCATAGTTCCCTATCCTCGCCATGATCAGCAGTGGATCGTCATGGGGAAAGATGATGGTGGACCCATCCCTGCGGGCCAGTTTCTTTGTCGGATTCTGATATTCCATGACTGCTATTTCTCTGGCCTTCCTTTTTCTTTCCGAGGATGGGAGCCCCGTTGTGATTGTTTGTATTACTCCTGCCGGAGGTGGAGGGCGCCTCTTCGGACTTCGGTTTCTCCGCCTGTCAAAGTCATAGTCCTCATCTTTGGCCTTTTCTTCCTCATCTTTTCTTCCCTTCGGGGAAGGCATCCACAGATATCGTCGAAGTTGGCCCAGTTTTATTAGCGACTCTATGTACTTCTTCAGTTGGAAGCAATCTTCGGTGTCATGGCCATGGTCGCGGTGAAACCGGCAGAACTTCTTTATGTTTTTCTTGTTATCAGCGGTCATGGCCTTTGGCCGCCGACTCTGTGTCCCCTACCTTTCCATCGTCATGAGGATGTTTGTCCGTGTGGTGTTCAGGGGCGTGAAAGCTGGGAGTTTCCTTCCTCGCGTTCTCTAAGGTTGACCTGCCTGTTCGGTGGGATACCGGGTTTGCTGGCTGGACCCTTCGGCCCGGGTGTGATCGGACTTCGGTCCGGCCATTCTCAGTTCTTCGGCCGTCATGTGCTATTCGGCCCTTCGGTAAAATTCACCTAGCGTGTCCGGGGGGTCCTTGGAGAACTCGTAAAACAGCTGTGAGTCCCTCCAAAGGCCCCGTGTCATCGCGAGGATGCGTATATCGGGCCGAAAGTCTGGGATACTCAAGGCCTCTCTGTTAAATCTCTCGACATAGTCACGGATAGTCTCTCCACTTCTTTGCACTATGTCGAACATCTAAACCGGCATCTTCGCCGTTGGCCGACTTCCGATAAACTGCTGCGTGAAGGCTGTGGATAACTCATGGAACTCCGTGATGGTTCCCAGAGGCAATGAATCATACCAGGCCGTCGCTGGCCCAGTGAGAGTGACTTCGAAACATTTGCACAAGGTAGCATCATCAGCGCCGTGCATCATCATGCTGCGCCTGTACTTGGTCAGATGGGCCTGTGGATCAGTACGACCATCATAAGTTTCCAGCCGAGGTACTCTGAAGTCACCTGGCATGGCTGCCTCAACTACATCCTGGGTGAATGGGGACTCATCCCCACAAAAGGTTCCAGACACCCTGGCCCTGACGGGTTTGCAGGCCACTTGTTTCTCCACTCTGTCCAACCTCGCCAGTATCTTCTCCATAAGGATCATGGCGCTAGGTTCTTCTGTTGGGAAGGGAGATTGTCGGTGTCTCTTCGGAGAGTGAGTTTGGCGCCGAGGGGATGGGGACCTCGCCTCAAGTGACTGGCTCCTTGTGTGTGTGATTTTGGGTCGTCTTGACCCTGTTTGTCCCGCGAGCCGTGCCCCGAGGGGCATGTTTTCCGTTGAAGACTCCTCTCGCGGGTCTCCGCTCCCCGAACTACGATGGGTTAGTTTGGGACTTTTCTCCCGAGGGTGTGCTGGCGAATGAGGCCTTTGGGCTTGAGCTTGTTGCGGCCACCTTTGGTCTATCTGTTGTGTCATTTCAGCCACAACAGAATGTTGAAAGTCACGCAGAAAGCTCATGGTTATGAACAGAGGACGCTCTTCCTCAGGTGTGGAAGTCCCTGGGAGGGCTTGCTCGGTGGCCGGTTGGACTTCAAGTGCGGACGAGGACCTCGAGAGTCCCTTGTCCTTAGAACGCTGAGTCTCAACGATGGCGACCCGAGGATGGTTTCTCACAGATGGCACCAAATGATTCCCAGGTACATCTTTGCTGGAAGACATAATGACTTCTGGGAGGACTTCCTGCGAAGAAGAGCATCTGGAGTTGAGGTTTCCCAGGGGAGTGTGCCTGAAAAGCTCAGAAGAGGGGGTCAGGAGGTCCCCAGCGTGTGTTTCCGGGGAGGAACCTCCAACGCCTAAGTCAGTGTCCTGAAAGAAAATAAGGGAGGAGCACTGAAAGGTAGAAAGGCCTTGCCTGTTTGTGTTTCTCAAGGAGAGGAGTCTGCTCAAGGATCCATCATTTGCCCAAGTTTATTTCTTGGTATTTATAGGAGTATTCAGCCCGTTCAGATCATGACACGTGTTCGGTCAGATCTTTCCTGAATTTCTGGGCGTAGGGGACAAGTAGCTGGTGGTAGGTTTCTTGAGCCTTGAACCGAGACAGGTCGTGACGGGACCTGGATGGCGTCGGTGTGTCAGACCGCCGTTTGGAGCGGCCTGTAACGTCTGTGGGCGACATGTCAGAGGCTCCTTAAATGTTCATGCCGTACTCCCGAAGTCCCTGGCCGAGGTCGTCCTCTGGCGCGGACGATGCCCCTTCGGGAAATATGCCCGTAGTTCGCGGAGTTCCCTGATTCAGGGTTCCGCCTTTGGGAAGATCCTCTTCGGCTTGCAATAGTTGATTCTCCATCTCCGAAGGCGATCTGTTTAGTACCTCGGGGGGGCTAATAGTATCTTCGCGTTCCCTGACGCTCCGAGTTCGGGTCAGATAAAGGCGATAGCCCTTCAGCTATCATGAGGTTGCCCTCTTTTTTTGCTGATTTAGTGACGACTTTGAAGAATGCTCGACACCGGTCTCCATATCTGGAAATGAACCTGCTAAGAGAGGTTATCCTTCCGGTGAGTCTTTGTATATCTTTTATTGTGACGGGAGGTCGGAATTTGAGTAGAGCCTTAATTTTTTCTGGGTTAGCATCAATGCCTCTTTCTGATACTATGTACCTTAGAAACTTTCCCGAGGTCACGCCGAAGATGCACTTTTCAGGGTTAAGGCGGATCCCGAAGGTTCTGAGCTGGTGGAAAGTTTCCTCTAGATCTGCGATGTGGCCATTAGGCAGCTTGCTCTTGACTATCATGTCATCAACATAGACTTCCATGTTCCTCCCTATTTGATGATTAAAGACCTTGCTCATCAACCTCTGGTAGGTAGCTCCTGCATTTTTGAGCCCGAATGGCATCCTGATGTAACAATATGTTCCACCCTCCGTGATGAAGGCGGTCTTCTCCTCCTCTTCGGGGTCCATCCTTATTTGATGATATCCACTGAAGGCGTCTAGGAAACTTAGGAGCCCATATTCGGCAGTTGAGTCTACCAATTGGTCTATTGGTGGGAGAGGGTATAAGTCTTTTGGGCAAGCATCATTCAAATTTCTGAAGTCGATGCACATTCGAAGCTTACTGCTCCCTTCTTTTGTGGAAATAACCACATTACTTAACCACTCGGGGTACTTGACCTCCCTGATTACGTCAGCGTCCAATAGGCGCTGAACTTCAGTTTTGACAAAGTTACTTTTATGGGCTGAGATGCCCCGTTGCTTTAGCCGGACAGGTTTTCCTTCCGGACTTACTTTGAGACTATGCTGTATTACGCGGGGGTCTACCTCCGGCATATCTTTCGGCGAGTAGGCAAACATGTCTTTATTCATCAGTAGAAAGGATACAAGTTTTTTCTTGTCACCTTCGGCCAGGTTTTTCCTTATTCGGGTATTTCGGCCTGGGACAAGTTCTACCTCTTCCATTTTTTCCTTCGCGAGATCTTCTGCCTTGCCCTTCTTTGGTTTTCCAGCTGGCAAGGCCTCTGCCTCTACAGTTTGCGTGAAGTTGTTTGCTGGAGCTTTTCGTGCCTTGACGAACACTTTCCTTACTTCACCTTGATCGATGAAAATCTTTGTGTCTCCATCCTTGGTGGCGAATGTGACAGTTAAGTATCTTACATCAGGGCGAATGTGCAGATTTCCCTGTGTTTGTCTTCCAAGGATGGCGTTGTATAATGAAGGAACATCAATGACAATAAATCTTGTCATTGTGGAGGCAAATAATTCGGCTGTCCCATCTACTGAAGTACCTCTCATCATTAGGGGAAGATCAATCCATCCGAGGACGGGCAGTTCGGATGGTCCTACCCCGAAAGTAGGCGAAGTGACGGGCTTGAGGTCGGTGTTGGATATGCCCAAGTTCGGTAGCAAATGTGAGAACAGGACGTCGGCGTTTGATCCATTGTCAAGCAGCACTCTCTTGACGTCCCAGTTTCCTATCTTTACCATGACCAGAATGGGATCGTCATGGGGGAAGATGATAGTGGTACCATCCTTGCAGGCTAGCTTCTTCGTCGAACTTTGATACTCCATCACTGCTATTTCTCTGGCCTTCCTCTTTCTTTCCGAGGATGGGAGCCCTATCGTTATTGTTTGTATTATTCCCGCGGGAGGTAGAGGGCGCCTTTTCGGACTTCAGTTCCTCCGTCTGTCGAAGTCGTAGTCCTCGTCATCTGCCTTTCCTTCTTCCTCCTTCCTCCCTTTCGGGGAAGGCATCCACAGGTATCGCCGAAGTTGGCCTTGTTTTATCAGCGACTCTATGTATTTTTTCAATTGGAAGCAGTCTTCGGTATCGTGGCCGTGGTCGTGATGAAACTGGCAGAACTTTTTCATGTTGTTTTTGTTATCAGCGGTCATGGCCCTTGGCCGCTGAACTTGGGTCCCTTGTCTCTCCATTGTCATGAAGATGTTGGTCCTCGTGGTGTTCAGAGGTGTGAAGGTTGGGGGTTTCCTTCCCCTAGTCCTTCGAGGTCGTCCTGCTTGGTCGGTCGGATACCGTGTCTGCTGGCTGGACCCTTCGGCACGGGCGTGATCAGTCTTCGGTCCAGCCATCCTCAGCTCTTCGGCTGTCATGTGCTGCTCGGCCCTTCGGTAGAACTCGCAAGCATGTCCGGACGGTCCTTTGAAAATTCGTAGAACAGTTGTGAGTCTCTCCGAAGGCCCCGTATCATGGCGAGGATGCGTATTTCGGGCCGAAAGTCTGGGACACTTAGGGCCTCTCTGTTGAACCTTTTGACATAGTCACGGATGGTTTTCTTCGTTCCTCTGCGCTATGTCGAACATCTGGACAGGCATCTTCGCCGTCGCCTGACTTCCAATGAATTGCTGTGTAAAGGCCGTGGATAGCTCCTGGAACTCCCTAATGGTCCCCGGGGCCGATGAATTGTACCACGCTGTTGCCGCTCTTGTGAGGGTTACTTCAAAACACTTGCACAAGGTAGCATCATCAGCACCGTGCATCATCAGGCTGCGTTTGTACTTGGTCAGGTGAGCCTGTGGATCTGTCCGGCCATCATAAGTTTCCACCCGAGGTACCCGGAAATCGCCTGGCATGGCGGCCTCAACCACTGTTCAGGTGAACGGGGACTCATCCCTACATAAGGTTTCGGACAGCCTAGCCCAGACCGGCTTGCGAGCTACCTGTCTTTCTACTCTCTCCAACCTCGCCAATATCTTCTCCATAAGGAGCGTGGCACTAGGCTCTTCCTCCTGGTGTTTGTAGGCTCTTGGGAAAGGAGATTGTCGGCGCCTCTTCAGGGAATGACTTCGGCGCCAAGGAGATGGGGACTTCGCCTTGGGTGATGAGCTCCTTTGGCATGGAATTTTAGGTCGGTTGGACCCCGTTTGCCCCGTAGGTCGATCCCCAAGTCGCACGTTTTCTGTTGAGGACTCTTCTTGTAGATCCCCGCTCCTCAAACTGCGATAGGTTGGTTTGGGGCTTTTCTCCCGAGGGCGTGCTGGCAAGGGAGGCCTTTGGGCCTGAGTTGGTTGTGGCCATCTTCGGTCAATCTGTTGTGTCATTTTAGCCACGACAAAGCGCTGAAAGTTGCGCAGAAAGCTCATGGTTATGACCAGAGGACGCTCTTTCTCAAGCGAGGAAGTCCCTGGAATGGTTTGCTCAGTAGCCGGTTGAGCTTTAGGCGCGAACGGGGACTTCAGGAGTCCCTTGTCCTTTGAATGCCGAGTTTCAACAACGGTGACCTGAGGGTGGGTTCCCACAGACGGCGCCAAATGATGCCCGATTGCATATTCGTCATGTGACATTGTTACTTCGGGAGAGACTTCCTGAGAGGGAGAGCGTCTGGACTGTAAGTTTCCCAGGGGAGAGTACCTAAAATGCTCAGAAAATAGGGTTAGGAGGTCCCCGGTGTGTTTTTCCGGGAGGAGCCTCCGACGCCCAAGTCAGTGCCCTGAGAGGAGATAGAGGAGGGACAAAGAGGAATAGATGGCCTTGTCTTTGTGTGTTTTGTCAGGGGAGAGAAGGTCCAAATCCACTGCCAGGACGTGTTTCCTGGTATTTATAGGAGTGCCCAGCCTGTTCAGATTTCGACAAGTGTTTGGTCGGATGTCTTCTGTACCTTCGGGCGTAGGGGACAGGTAGCCGTTTATAGGCTCTTTGAGTCTTGGACTAAGACAAGTTGTGATAAGACTCGAACGGCATTGGCGCGTCAGACAGCCGTTTTGAGGCGGCGTGTAGTGCCTGTGCGCGACATGTCAGAGGCTTCTTAAATGCTTATGTCGTACTCCCGAGTTCCATTGGACGAGGTTGTCCTTTGGTAGGGATGCCCTTCTTCAGGGATTATGCCCACGATTTGGGGATTTCCATGGTTCGGGGGTTCCGCCTTCGGATAGAGTCTCTCCTGCTTGCAATAGCTGGTGTTTTATCCCCGAAGGCGATCCGTTCGGTGCCCCAAAGGAGCCGGCAACATTTCTGACATTTCTGGCGTTCTATCCGAGGTCATGGGTTTGGGACGTTCAGCTTCACTCCTTCCAAGGTCCATGTTAGCGCCTCCTTCGGATGGCGCCAGGTTTCCCGTCCACGCTTTTGACAGGAAGCATGTGGTGAGAGAGGCGATAGCCCTTCGGCTATCATCTAGGATCTTCTCCATGAGGGTTGTAGTACTAGTCTCTTCTCGTTGCCTGGTGGCCTCCGGCAACAGAGAGCAATGTCTCCTTTTTGGGAAGTAACTTCATCGGCGGCGGGATTGTGACTTCCCATTTGGTGATGAACTCCTCCAGTGGGAAGTTTTGGGCCATTTTGATGCCGTTTCTCTAGCACGACGTCCTCTGGGGGGTACGTCCTCTGTTGAGGACTCATCATGGAAGTCCCCACTTCCTGAACTCCGGTGAGTAGACTTAGGACTTCTCTCCCGGTGGGCAGCTGGTGAAGAGGCTCTTCGGCCTAAAGGTGGTTGAGACCACCTTTGGTCAAGCTGTTGTGTCATCTCAGCCACAACAGAGTACTGAAAATCATGCAGGAAGCTCATCGTGACCATCAGAGGAAGTTCGTCCTCAGGCAAAAAAGTCCCTATGGGGGGTTCTTCAGTCGCCGGTTGAGTTTCCAGTGCGGACGGGGACTTCGGGAGTCCCTTGTCCTTAGAACGTCGGGTCTCAATGATGACTACCTGGGAGTGAGTTCCCACAGACGATGCCAAATGATACCCGTTGGCATCCTCGTCATATGACATGTCGGCCTGAAGAAGAGACTTCTGGTATGAAGGTGCCTGAAACACTCAGAAGAACAAAGGTTAGGAGCTCCCCAAAATGTGTTTCCAAGGGAGGAGCCTCCAATGCCCAAGTCAGTGTTTTTGAGACTGGTAGTAGTATGGAGTTAAGAGTGAGGAAAATAGTGAGAGTTTTGCTTCCTTCCTTACCAAAGTCCTTCCTAAGTATTTATAGGAGGGTGGAGAGAGGAGGCCGTTCGACACAGCCTATTCAGATCGTGACACGTGTTCAGTTAGATTTGATCCGTACCCTTGCAGATAGGTATCTCTAGCTGGCCATAGGTCATTTCAGCCAGAGGGCAGTGCGAGGTCTCTCTGTCAAAGGCTCCTTAACCGTTTTTTTTGTATCTCCACAAGACCCCTTAAGAGAATGAGACCCTTTTGGAGTATAAGGCTCCTTTGGATTAGGAGGCCCCTTTCAGCTCAACATAGCCACCAAGGGTTATTAGGAGAGGCCCTTCGGCAGAGTGGGGTACCTTTGGAAAATGCTCTTCCCGACCAAGGATGGAGATATTCTTTCCTGAACTTGGTGAGTTCGCTATTCTGAAGGTGGTAGTATATAGATTTTCTGAGGTCGGTTCTGTTACCAACCGAGGGTGGTTTTCGTTCACCGAGGTTGGTGCTAGGTCTCTCCTGAGGGTGGTTTTTGGCTAGGTGATCTGGAGATCTCGGTTCTAAGGTGATGTTCTTCCCAAGGATGGTAAAGGCCCCCTCTTTCTTGAGGTTGGTCACTCAGGTTTCCCAAGGGTGGTGCTTCTCAGGTAACTTTGGGAATTATAGAACGGCTAATAGCCCTTTGGCTATCACATGGCATTCAGACTCTTTAAAAAAATTCTACACATAGAAAAATTTTGAAGGGAAAAATTGTACTACTTCTACCGAAGGTAACTGACCGAACATGGTTGGCGTCAAAGAAGGAAAAATCGAATGTGGTTGTTTCCGAAAGTGCATGAGTAAAATTATCCAATTTTCATTAAAGGTAGTCAACCGAACATGGATTGTGCCAAAGATGGAAAAAAGAATATGGTTGTTCCTGAACATGGCTGATTCCAAAGGTGCTTAACTGTTTTTGCATATATTAAGTTTAACCGAAGGTGATCGATCGAATACGATTAGTGCCAAAGGTACTTAATCATCCTTGAAAGCCAAGTTTTCCAAAGAAGGTTGACTGAAGATGGTCGTGAAATGTTCAAAGGGATTAACTTTCTAAGTCTTTAAAAGAAATGTATGACTTATAGCCAAAAAAGGTTAAAACGCCAAAGGATGAAGACAGTATCTGAGGTCATATTAATCAGGAACTTAGCCAAAATCTTGAAGAAAGAAAATTTCCATTTCATTAACATTTCTTTATGAAAAGTTCAAGGTGTATAACTCCGCAAACAAAAAAGAAAGGGGGCAAAGAAAAAGAGGTACCTATTGCTTATCTTGCCCATCTTCGGGGTATTTAGTATCTTTGGCTAGGTTATCTTTAGACTTGACCTCTTCATCCGCACCAACTTCGGTCGCTGAATGAGGGGGAATAGAAAGGTTGAGAAACTCTACCCTCGATCATTCTGAACATTGTCCTTCAGGAATGTCCAAAGCCGCTAGGAAGGAAAGGTCGAGGTTGGGAAACTTGGACAAGACCTGGTGGCGAGCAAGGCAAAAATTTTCCTGATAAGAGGACTTAGTCACCTCATTGGACTTAGCCTTCGCTGCCATCAAGTCCTCCAACTCTTTCTTGAGGACCTCGACCTCCTTCTCCATCTTTTTCTTCTTTTTTTCTTCTCTTTCTTCAGCCAATCGACCTCAGCTTGGAGTTCAGCATCGAGCGCTAATGTCTTCATAAGATCAACGATGGCTTCCTACTTCTCCTTTTGAAAAGCCTCATTTGCCGAGGTTAGTGATATCACTTTCACCCCGAGGTCCGACACCTTGAAGGAAAAATCCTCCAGAAGTTCACCTTGGCTCTTTAGCACTTCCTACCGAAGGTTGGCCAACTCCTCTTCAGAGACTTTATTAAGCTCACGGTATTTGATGACTGAGGTGGCAAAAAGTTGCTTGGCCTTGGCTAAGCTCTCCTCCGATCGACTTTGGATAGAGGACTTCTTAGCTACCTAATCCCAAAGGTACCCACTGTATGCAAACAACTGCAAAAGGTTAAGAGTCCGAATAAAAGTCAAAAGGCAACAAAGGCTTTGGAGTTTTCTAAGTCCTGAAGGGTTAAAGTGTACCTGGGCAGCTTGTTCACTCATCCTCACGGTGAGGACCTCCTCATTTGGGCACTCTACTGTGAGGGACTGAAAGGTGGCATTCATCATAATGCCCTTCGCCATCTGAGGAGCCACCACCTGACTGTGCTTGGAGAACAAGTCCAGAAGGGCTTCCTCGGGCCTTGTCCCTCAGAATTTTGGAGTCTCGAACTGCCCTCTTCCGAGCATGGTCCTCCACCTATGGAGCCTGCACTCCTTCGCTTGCAAAGTCATACAGAAGTTCCATTAGAATGTTATCCCTTAGCCATTCGTCTATAAGGTCTAAAATGCCAAAAATTACTAAACTCATAGAGGAATGGCTAAGGGACAAACCTGGGGGAAGTTTGGCGTCATTTCCCTTAGGGTCACTGATGTCAAGGACCTCGGCAGGAATACCTTTTCTTTTTCGTCTTCAGTACTCTTGCAGATCTTCAGCCGAAAGCTCCCCCACCAAAGTCCCCAACACCTCGATAGTTGCATTGGGACTCAAAGGGGTAGAACTGATGGCCGGTTCTGAAGGTGGGTCAACACGAATGAGAGTTCAATCTAGCACCTTCAGTTCCCCTTCAGGCGGAGGGGGAAATGAGTCCTCATTGGCTTTCTTCGACTTCGACGTCGAAGAGGGACCACCCGACACCTTCTTCCTCTTAGGCACTGCCTTCTTCTTTTGCTACTCCCTCTTCTCGGCCTGGCCGAGGAAGAGACTTTTGTAAAAAGTAGTAGACTTGCCACCCATCTCTATAAACAAAAGAACATTAATGTAAGTACAGAATACTATAGACGACAAAATCTAGGAAGGAGCTTACTCTCTTAAATTGCCGAGTACATGAGTTTGCCCTGAATGAGCTTTACCAACCATGCATTCTTCCCATCAACCAAGGGCTTTGGCATAGCTTTACCGGTAACATGCTCCTTAACTACACCAAGTTCTCGAAGGACCTCCTCGATCATAAAATTCCATCTGATGGGAAAGGGGTTTAAAGAATGCGGAGGGACCTCGGGGTCCTAATCCATGACAAACGAAATACAGCTGTCCAATTCTTCAAATTAGGACTCTAGCTCTAAGGTTAAAGGGTTCTTCAGGTCTATTACATTGGTATCAAGAGTCCCCAAAGCCCATTTGGTTGGCACGTCCTTTCATCGCTCATCAGCCTTCAGAAAAAAGAACTTCTTTTGCTACCCTCACCAGTTATCCTTTGTTTTGAAGGTGAACATATATTACCATCTTCGAAGGGAGATACCGAAGTCCTGCTTTCAGTTGAGCCCTAAAGACGATAACCTCATCTGAATGAGGAGCATAGCTGGGCATACTAGGACTAGGTGGCCTGGTGACAGAGTAGAAAGGGAGAAAAAATTTAGCAGACGACTTCTTCACTTTCTCAAAAGTGGCACAGCTCGGATGAGAGTTAAGTGGGAGAAAACTCTCAGGAATAGGGTGAGCTTCTACATGGTAAGAATATATGTTCAGAAACAAGACCCTAACATCAGGAAGAAGAAGAAGAAAGAATCAAAACAAAAAAAAACACTTTGGAGGAAGACCCATCTAATTCTAAACGAAGACAATAACCTCGGAAACCACCACAAACACGCCAAAAATCACTCCGCTACTAGCACCACTGCCAAAGAGGGAAACAGACAAGAGGAAATTAAAGAGCAAAAGAGATTGAAAGCTGAGAAATGTAGAGAAATCTGAAGGAGGAAAGGTTTATATAGACCGAAGGAGGCAGGCGAAGCGTTGCCATATGACCCTTTGTAGGAAAAGGGATGTAACTAATGTAACAGACGTGACTGTTCGCCAGTCACCTGATGACACATGTCACCTAACGCGAGAAACAAGGGCACGCATTTTGACAGCTGGCAGACCTATGCAAGCCTAGCCTAAGTGACGCGTCTACCTGGTTTGAAGATGTGATGATTCACTGGGAGGCAACTAAAAACTCAGAGGGGAACATTTATCCCAATCCAAAGACCATGCTTTGGCTAAAGGAGGCATCTTAAACCAAAAAAGGGTGCCTACACCGAAGAAGGTGACCTTGGTCAAAATTTGACTATGTTGACTTGGACGTCTGCTACCTCCAACAAAGATTTTCACATCATTTTCGCAAAGGCTTAACACGGAAGACACAAATTCGGTTTCCCGAGGGGGGCATGTGATAGCTAATGGGCTATTACCCTTAAAGAACTCCCAATTGGCTTGTTGAGCACTACCCTTGGTAAGTATATGCGACCCACTTCGGAGAAGGGGTGTCCTCACTATCCTCAGAGGGAATACTACCTGGTAACCAAAAGGTGATGGCCCCCGAGGTCTCCTGATTACATAGCTAGAAACCACCCTTAGTGAGAGCCTAACCCGGACCTCGGGGAACACTTATACACCACCCTCGGCAAGGTAACATGACCAACTTTGGGAAAAAGTGTCTTTCACCACCCTCGGATCTACAAACGTACCAACCTCGGGAAGTTGATCCACCATCCTCGATGGAGGAAAATGTCTCCTGAAGGTAACCCACTCTACCGAAGGGCCTTCCCCAATAGCCCTCAGGGAAAATTTCTGCCAGAAGCTGTCTCACGGAGATACGAAAAAAATGGTTAAAGAGCCTCTGACAAAAAGACCTCGCACATGCCCCTGCCCTCTGGCCAGAATGCCCCTATCTTCGAAGGTATGGGTCAAATCTGACCGAACATGTGTCACGATCTAAATAGGCTTTGTCAAATGGCCTCCTCCCTCCAGCCTCCTGTAAATACTTTGGTAGGACTTTGGTAAAGATAAAACATAGAACTCTCGCTATTTTCCCATAATCTATTCCTTACTATTATGACTCTCACAAATACTAACTTGGGCGTCGGAGGCTCCTCCCCTGGAAACACAGTCTGGGGAGCTCCTAACCCTTGTTCTTATAAGTGTTTCAGAAATATTCACATTGGAAGGTCTCTCTGTAGGCCAGCATGTCATTCGAAGAAGATGCCACTGGTTATGAATATGTTGAGCCGGAACTACACAGGAGTAATCCCATCTAAGGATCAAGCTACAAATTCCTCATGATGAACTTTGGGGGATTGTTCTTCGCTTTGCATGAATTTTGACAAAACCAAGAGAAAATCCCCAGTCTACATTCTAGAAATACAATTTAGCTTGCTTAGCTAGAGTTAAGGATGCTAAAATGAAATATCCATTATTGAAGAAAATTTCATGACATCAGGATAAGTCCTTTGGTAGAGCGGGGCATCTTCGGGAGACGTTCTCCCTTGCCGAGGATAGGGAGTTACTTTTCCAAGGTCGGTAGGTTCATAAAATCTGAGGGTGGTGAGAGATACCCTTCCCTGAAGTTGGTCGTGTCACATTTCCAAGGGTGGTGTGAGTGTCCCTCGAGGTCGGTGCTAAGCCCTCTCCGAGGATGGTGACGGCGCCCTCTTCCCCAAGGTTGGTCGCTCGTGTTTCCTAAGGGTAGTGCTCATCATGCCGATTTGGGAGTTCTCCAAGGGTAACAGCCCTTCGGCTATCAGCTATGCTATTTTCCATGTAAGGTATGAAGTCCTAATCCAAGGTTGGCTGTGCTATTAACTGAGGGTGGTCATGAGAATGTTCCCAAGGTTGGTCTTGTAATATTCCTGAGGGTGGGCTCGGTACTACTTTGCTGAAAGTCCTGTGGGCAAAAGCCCTTTGGCTATCGCTTGGATGGCCTTCTAACTTCACATACCTATAAAACATGTTACAAAGACCACAAACAACTATCACAAGTATACCTATGATGCATTATAACATCATTCCAATCTCCATCAAACTCATAGTCAACATAATCAACTTTGGCCACTAACTAATGCTAATGCCAAAACTACTTGGATTCATCAAGTAACAACACTCCAATAGCATTAATCAAGCTTGAAAACATAGCTCCCTTATCTTAACTTCAACTCACAAGCAAGAACCAAGATATATTCTTCCATAAAACCAAAGTTCCACAACATTCTACCTAAGTTCTGAGCAAACAAAGGCACAAAACACTAAACTAGTGCTCAAAGCTCTTTCCAGATTAACTTCTTTCATGTTTCCTTTGCACCCAAGACAAATTGGTCAACAACCTACTGCTTTATGGAGCTGTGGTGGGTACTAAGGTAACATTAGGCACCTTCCATCCCATGTCCCCTTAGGCACTCCTGAACAAAATTTAGAAAAACTTGGGTAGATTTAGGCTTGGGTGGAAGCATAAAAGTTATGGCCCTTTGTCTTAGCTTTACATAGAATCTTAAATAGCCTCAATTGGAAACCCGAGTGAAAAGTTATGGCAAAAATACTACATTATGTCAATGTTATTGAGCCTTGGCAATGAGGCACCAGGAAATGGCAATGTGAGACCACAAGCATTATCTCTCGGATTCTTAGAGCTCCAAATTTGCTTTATAACATGTTTAGGGGAATCCTAAGCCACCAAAACCATCATACCACCCCTCCACAAGCTCTAGTTTATGATGACTACTGTAATAGGCCATGGATATGCAAAACTAATGAACTCTTAAGGCTTCAAACATGCCTTACTATGCCATGGCTTCACACTGGCCCATGATTAACAAATCCTCACCATGATAATGCATATCTTATAAACCACTTCAAACCAATATCCAAGCAACTAAGGCATGCATTATAACAGTATGTAAACTAAATCCTTCACCTTAATTAAATGGAACAAGAAAACATCAAGCATCCATAAGCTACAAGGCTCCCTTAAAGGGGTTTCCATGGTTCTAACACAATCCAACATAAAAGGCACCAATTCAAGCTAATTTTCACTATATCCAAGCTCATGGAAGATCAAGAAACAAACAATAACAAGGAAAAAAGAGGATCAAAATGTTACCTAAAGCTTACAAGCTCAAAAATGTCCTCCAAGTGCTCCTACACCAAAACTATGCAAGAACAAGCTTCCTTTTGCATGTGCCCCTTATGGGGCTTTGATTTCTACTAAAAATTGATGTTTTTGTGAAGATTTTGCCATGGAAGTGAAGAGGATACTGAGAGCTAAAGAATAGAAGGTTAAAGATGATGAATAGTGGAGATTCCCCCCACAAATGGTTTTAAAACCAATCCTTCCTCCTAAATTCTCCAACTTCTTTTATTTTTGTAAATAAACCCCATGCCCAAATAGTACCATAGACTTAGGCAAATTTTTTCCCAACTTTGGTTTCTTGTCACTTATGTCCAATGGAGCAACTTATGAGCTTTAAGAACTAAACCTATCACCTCGGGGTACAAAATGACCATTTTTTCCTTAGTGGCATTTTGGTGTCAAAATGACCTAGGAACCATATAACCTTTAACAAACTTGCTTGACTTGAAAATTCAAACCAATTTTGGCAATAACCTAAGGAGTTTGACTTAATTGAAAGTCTAACCAAGCCAATGTGGATCCATTGCATGGAAGGCTCTAACAGAATCAGTGAAAAGTTGGCAATACAAGCACTCGGTCAAGAAAACCAACCATGAGCACACAATAGGGAGCAATTAGAATGGAAGAAGATAAGGGCTATGTCCCAGAGTTGTGGTCCAAGCCACAGGATGGCCAAAGAAGCTTTGAGTGAGCTTACTCTGTGTAGGTTAAGGAAAATAGCCCTGAGTGTGAGTAATGCCGAAGTGGTGATGAATGTCATCAACATAGCAAGAAACTTTCTACTCTATATAGGCAACCATTTGAAGCCTTGGTGAACAAACCCCCATAGGCTCGTTTGCTGTAACACTTTCATAGTAGTGTCATTGAAGCAAATGTATATGGTTTACAAAGGCATGCCTAGCCCCTATTCACCACAATGTTGTGTATCTCCAACAGATTGGGGGTAAAGTTGATAAAGTGTGGCTGAAAGATGACTGCGCTCTCCATCAATGCTTCATACAATGAGTAAGCCTTCAAAGACATAAAATGAGTAATCTACTGTGGAAGCTCATCGAGCTCCTTGAATGGGATTACCATGGCTTGTGAATTATTGAAATCTATTGGAAAAGGGGCATAAAACCATCGAGAACATCTATTGAATACCTTGCAATCTAAGAAACTTGGAGTGTAAGTAAATATGGCTAGATTCTATACCTAGATTCCATGTTGCTGCATCTCATGATAGTGAGAAATATTACCTGACCTCTGATAGTTATCACATGATGCAGTATATTGTCTCGCATCCTTTAATAGGGTAGGCCAGTAGAAACCTAATTCCACAACCTTCCATGCTGCAGTGTTGCCTTGGAATTGGCCACTAGCTGCACTTTTATGGCAGTGCTCAAGAATTCTTTTAGTATCCAAGTAAGGTATGCATCAACAGATAATTTGATCTACAAAAATTCTAAACAAAAATGTGTCATGCCCTTAGGTAGCTCCCTGCATACTAAATAATTAGCAAAGTCAGCAAACCATGATTCATCCACAAGTTTTGAATTAAGCATACAAAAGTTTTCATTTGGAAATGAATCATTAATCTTTTTTCTATTTAATTAACTTTCTTTATGGATTCTGTAGTCTGGAAAGATGGTCTATCCTAGGTTTTCTCGGTCTTTCCTATAAAGAATTTCTATATCAAACTCTTGAAGTAAAAGGACCCATCAAATCAACCCTAGTTTTGCATGATTCTTATTTAATTCATATTTCAAAGTAGAATGATCAGTGTACACAACTACATTTGAAAAAAGCAAATAAGATTGAAACTTGTCAATGAAAAAGACTATGGCCAACAATTCATTCTCAGTTGTGGAATAATTCTCCTGTGCTCTAGTTTGTTTATTATGAGCATAGTATATAGGTTAGAAATTTTTATCCCTATGCTAACCAAAAATTGTGCCGATTGCCCAATCACTAGCACCACACATTAATTCAAATGGAGAGACCAATCAGGAGATACAATTATAAGAGCTTTGGTTAAATGATCCTTGAAAGCATTGAAAGTAGAAAGGCACTCATCATTGAAGTCAAAATTGGCATCCTTTTTCAATGACTTATTGAGTGGTTTTACTATCTTTGAAAAGTCCTTCATAAATTGCCTATAAAACCCCATATGGCAAAGAAAACACCTAATTGCTTTAACTGATGACGGTGGTGGTAATTTAGAAATAATTTCAACGTTTGCTTTATCCACCTTTATACCCTTACTAGATATCTTATAGCCAAGGACTATACCATTTGGAAACATGAAAGGACATTTCTCCTTCGTAAGAAATGGGCCCAAGGGCCTAGATACTGACTACTAGAGGATAGGCCAAGCCTAGATGCCTAAGATGGCCTAGAAAAGAAACCTTTCCCAGAAAGAAACTACATCCTGCAAATATGAATAAGTTATGGGATTCCTATCGCCAGAATGAGCTACTCGGAGCTCACCTCAATTACATAAACCCTTCATTAATCCTGAGGTAAGAGATTTGGCTTTTTCCTCCTTTTTTCTAGTACTCCATACTAGAAAACTAACTTAAGCACTGGAAGGTTTCTCATGGGAGCACATCCTGGCGCTCTGATACTATCTTTGGATGCAGGATCCTAATTTGTTGTTCACTAAGCTCTTGGGTCTAGCATACTTGACTGCATTCCCTATCAATTTGGGACCATCTATGGGAACCTAGAATGGTGAACATGAGAAGATAAAAAATGGAGAATAAGGAGCCACATGAGACTTAGCAGGAGAGCCATTGCCTTGAGAGGTCCATAGGGCCCGCTCATGAAGAAACACACCAAGGGGATGATCTTGATAATCTCGTGGTGCTTCAAGGGGACCCCTGTAGAGGTAAGGGCTTTGCGCCTCTGAACAATGAACAATTCTAGACATTACAGTAAGATCTAGTCAAACAACTAATGGTGGCAATCAGGAAAAAAATTTGAGAGACTTCCCTAAAGCTCCAGAAAAGGGAGTTGAAAGCCATTTGAAGGGGGCCTTACATGGCCCTTCCATTAAGTCAGTCTTCAAGGGCCAAACATATGAGAGGCCATCATTCCTGGACTGCTCAGATGGTCTTAGTGACATTAGTCTGATCCTGTAGAAACTTGATCAGATGGAAGAATGCATGCGAGCTTTAAAGTGGTTGAAGGAAGGCCTTACCATGCTGAGAAGAGATAATTAATGCCTGCACCTTTGAGGGTTTTGTATGCCAAAGATTGACTTGTATGATGGCCTTATAGACCTAGGAAAACATCTCCACAAGTACGTAATCTCCATGAGGCTTGAAAGAGCCTCTAATGCCATCATGTGTAAAGCCTTTAGTTCTACACTAACAGGAGTTGCCGCCTCTTGGTTTGGGATGAACTAGGGGTGCTGGTTCACCTAATTTAGGGATTTCTCTTAGGTATTCCTAAGGCACTTTTTAGGAAATGCATCAACACCAAAAATAGTGGCCCACCACCTAGCATTTTGACAGGGTCGATAAGAACCCTCAATACCCTTGAGGGACTACGTTTAAAGATTTAAAATGGAACCAGTACAACTGCAAAGGGCTATCTCAAGAGCTACATTTAGTAGCCATTGCCTAGGGGCTAGCCTAGAATTTAAGACTAGCCTAAGACTTTTATAAGCCGCTCATTTAGGACTTAGAAGAATTGCTCAACCATGCCATAAGATGCATGCATGCTGAGGAACTCAATCTACCGATTGTCCCGAAAGAAAGGTAAGGGGACTCATGACCAGAGCTTGTCTCTTGCCCTTAAAAAAAACAAGGTTGAAGATCCTCTAAGCCTCCAGAAAGAAGAACTAGATCCCTAGGTGGCCACCAAGGATGCCCCCATAGGCAAAAAATACCTTGAGAAGTACTGTAGGTACTATAAGGACAAGGGGCATGATACTAATGAGTGCTAGCAGCTAAGGAAGCTAGTTGAGGAAATTATCTAGAAAGGCAAGCTAAAGGAATATCTGTTCGGGAGAACATCTTCTTGTTGGAGACAATAAGAGAAGCCTTGTATGAGAGATGACAAGGATGATAGTGACAGGGGACAAAGGCCTGAGAGGTCCCGCTCCCTAAGGGATTGTCAAAATTCTTGACCTTCAGTAGGGGTGGTCAGTCAACATGATCATCAATGGAGAAGCCTCAGTGACTCAGAAAAGGCAAGAGCATGAGATCTTACAACTAGAGGCTATTGATCCTAGTTCGGTCATAACGAGGGTTGATGGGTCCTAGGTAAGGATCCCATACATGGACCCACTTATATTGAGGACACACATCAACAACTTTGATGTAGGAAGGGTTTTCTTGGATATGGGGGCTAACGTCAATGTCATTTTCATTGGCCTATTAGAAAAAAAGAAGATCAGAAAGTCCTCATTATTACCAGTAATTGGGCATACATTCAAGATCTGCAAAGATGAAATTCCCATGGTTGGGGCCAATAATGTTCCACGAATGTTGATAAAAAAATATCATAATGGGGAGTTTGCCTGTGACTCCCACAATGCCGAGCTCCTCATCCTAGATGTTCCATTGCCTTATAATGCCATCCTTAGGTAGCTAGCCTAGGTATAATTCCATATTTAAGCCGACGTCCAAAAGTCAATGTTGCTTTTTATGACCCCTCTTGGAGATACAATGGTGTTTGTCAACTAGGCAGCAATTCACAGAAGCTATGTTGTGACCTTGCAAATGCCCAGGGAGAATGCCCTAGTACCAGAAAAATCTAAAAGGCATAGAATGACCTTTTAAGAAAATGAGGATGGCGTGACTTTGCCTAAAGACATGGAGTTAGTTGAGGTAAACCCCAAAAAAGTGATCAAGATCTAGAAGGATCTTCTGCCTGAGGTATGACAGATGTTCATTCAATTTCTTAGAAAAAATATAGATGTATTTTGATTGGTCCCTTGGTAGGATGACCAAGATAGACCTAGAAGTCATCATTCATAGCTTACAAGTAGATCATTCTGCCCGACTAGTACAGCAAAACAAGAACATGGCTCCCAAAAGCTATGAGTTCATCAAGGATGAGGTCGAAAAACTATTGAAGGCTAGAATCATTCGGGAAGTGTGATACCCCGAATGGCTTGCCAATGTGGTATTAGTCAAGAAAGAAAATGGGGATTGGTAAATGTGCATTGGCTACACCAATCTCAGCAACGCCTGCCTAAAAGGTCCATACCCTTTCCATCCAAAGACCAATTGGTCAAAGCTACATTCGAATTCAAAGCACTATCCTTTATGGATGTCTTCAGTGGCTACTACCAAATCTGAATGCACCCCGAAGATAAAAGAGAATATGGCTTTCACAACAAGCGATGCTACCTGTTACTACTAGTGAATGTCGTTCAGTTGAAAAATGTTGGGGCAACCTACCAAAGGTTAATGAACTAAATCTTCATAGATCAAATAGGAATGAACATTGAAGTACATTTAGATGATATGATCATCAAAAGCAAAGCCATAAGCTAGCATCTTGACAACCTTTGAGAAACCTTCCAAAGCATGCGTTAGTGCAACTTGAAATTGAATCCTAAGAAATGCATTTTCAGTGTAGGTGCTGACAAATTCCTTATTTAAATGGTATCCAAAAAAGGTATCGATGGTAACCCTGACAAAATCAAGGCCATCCTTATGTGCCTTGCCCTCAGAATAAGAAAGACATCCAAAAGCTTCTCAGAAGTCTAATAGTGCTTGGACAGTTGGTGTCACGATTCAATGACAGATGTAAGTTAGTGTCACGATTCAATGACAAATGTAAGTCATTCTTCTAAGTATTGAAAAAAGAAGTCCCTTTCAAATGGATGAAAAATGCCAAGAGGTATTCTAGCAGATAAAGAATTATCTACAACACTTCCTCATGCTAAGGCAACACAGGCCTAACGAACCCCTAGTACTTTACTCAGCCGTCACAAGAGGCTCCATCAGTGTCATCTATATCAGAGAAGAAGGAACAAAATATTGGTATGTACATTATGTCGGCAGGACATTTTAAAGGGTTGAATCTAGATACCCTGATGCCCATCAGCATCTCCACTGTGTGTCATGATGAAGGTGGCAGGAACCTTCACTGGTGGAGGGACGTCCAGAAAGAATGTGCCATGGGAGGACCACCTGGAAGACACAAAGAGTAAGGGTTAGGAGGTCCCAGGGATGTTTTTTTTTTTAGGAATCTCCGACGCCCAAGTCAGTATTTGGAGGTGAAGGATAGGCAAAGGGAGTAGAGTGTGCCTTGTGGAGGGAACCCCTTTACCTGTGACGCCTCCTAAATATTAATAGGAGGAAGATAGGAGAAGACCATTTGCCATAAGCTGCGTAGATCATGACACATGTTCGGCTGGATGCATTTTGTACCTTTAGGGGGCTTTTGGCCGACCATAGGCCGTTCGGAAGAAAGTCTGCGCCGCTCTAGAACGGTGTGTCAGAGAGTGTCTGGGGGCGGCATGTTGGGAGCCGTACGAGTACAGTGTGTCAGAGACTCCTGAGCTGTCTAATCGTACGTCCATATGGCCTTTCTAGGCGACCAACTTCCCACGAGGCCTAGGGGTACCTCGGGGAAGTGAACGTCTTCGGAGGGAGGTTCTTTGTTTTATAAGAGACACCTTCGGATGGACTTTCCTGAGGTTAGGTTCAGGTCCTTAGTGTTGGTACTCTAGAGGATATGTTCCGAAGGTGGTCCAGAGAATGGCTGAAGGTGGGCTTGGGCACGTGGAGCCATTCCGAGGTTATCCCTAGGAGGAGTGATGACCCTTTAGGACCGAAGTTGGTCTGACGTGTCCCCCAAAGGTGGCATTTATCCTGCTTGCCCAAGGGTGCTTGAGGCCCTTTCTTTGCCGAGGTCTGATCGCCTGTTCTCTGTCAAAGGTGATGCGTTCGCCTAGGTTGTCGTATACGCGCGGGATCCTTTAGGGGCGATTGCCCTTCGGCTATCATATGCCCCCCTTCAGAAAATCCAAAGATGCGTCTTCGGTTTGGGAGGCTCTTAGGAATTCTTTGAAGTTCGAGCGATGTTCCTGGCGCTTCTGTTGAGGCCTTCGTCAGAGGCGTGCGATCGTTTCATCTTCTCATTCAGACGGGCATGTTGCTTTGGGAAGCGATATATAGGTTTGCTAGCTGTCAAGGGCGTGCCCTCATGTCTCGCATCAGCTTACACGTGGCTGTTGATGAAGGGCGGGTGGTTACGTCGGTTGTGTTAATTGCGTCTCTTCGCCTTTGAGGGGCAATGATGATGACACTTCGCTTACCCCATTCGGTCTATATAAGCACTTCTCGCCTCATTTCTTGTCACACTCCTCTCTTTTGCTCTCATCTGCTCTACAGTTCTCTCTTGTCTTTTTCCTTCTTCTAGCGGCGGATTCCACGGCAGAGCGATTTCCGGCAACCCTCATGATGACGTCCAGGAACCCTGATTTCGGCAAGACCTTCGGTGGATGTTTCCCATTGTAGCTCTCTCTCTTTTCTTTTGAGGTTGTTTTTCCAAAGTCTTTCTATTTTCTTCCTCTATTTTTCCTGAGGTCATCCTTCTTTCTTCCGCAAAATGTCGAATCCCACCCCGTTGATGTCCGTCCGTCCTCTTCCCGAAAGCTTTCTCCCCCTTGAGTCTCATCCCTGCTGTACTACTTCAGAAAAAATGACGAAGTGGATGGCCAAATATTATTTTCCTTCTTACATCGTCCCAAGTATGCCTTTCCCGGGTTCTACGGTTTTATGGCCCATACGGGTGAGGTTACCATTTACCGAGCTCAGCTGAAAGCTTGTCTTCGGTATCCTCCCCATCGGATGATATGTGAATTTTGTAAATTCCATAGTGGTGGCGATGGGTGCCATCAGGATCTCCACTGTGTGCCGTGGAGACTGCAGTAGGGACTTCCGGACGTGCAGATGAACCCAGGGAGAAGCTGCTCTGTGTGGATCACCTGGGATGGCCGGCAGTGTCTTTGGCTCGTCGTAGGATGGCCTGCCTGAAACACTCAGAAACTAGGGGTTAGGAGGTCCCCGGAGTCTTTTTCCGGGCAGGAGCCTCCGATGCCCAAGTCAGTGCCTAGCAGAGGTGGAGAAAGAGTAGTAAGCACAAGTGGTTCTTGCTTGTCGTGGCCGTGTTCTCTTTTGAGGGCTGAGAAGAGAGGAGAGAGAAGCCCCTTTACCTCATAGTATTTTTGGCGGAAAGAGGAGAGAGAGAGAGCTCCCTCAAGCTCGGACCATTCTCCTGGTAAATATAGGAGGGGGTGAGCCATTCGGATGGCAACACGTGTGTGAACGGATACCATCCGTATTTTTGGGCGTGGGGGCCTTTAGCCGCCTACAGGCTCCTAGGGGCGCAGCGTAGCCCTGTAGGACGTAGGCTGTGACGGCATGTCAGAGCGTGTCTGGGGGTGGCGTGTCGGGGGCCGTGAGAGTACGGTGTGTCAGAGGGTCTTTGATTGCTCCCGCAGTACTTCTGAGGTCCCCTGGGTTGACGTCTCCCTTTGGGGTGAGGGGCCTCTTCGCAGAGTCGTACTGGTCCTTCAGCGTATTTATGGGCGCCGAAGTTGGTCTCTTTGGGGGGCTTTCACCTGCAGAAGGTGGCTGGTGCTCCTCCTTGAAGCTAGTTCAGTCGCCTTCCCGATGGAGGCGCTACAACAGTTTCCTGAGATTAGTATTGGCAGGCTACCGAGGTCGCGTGCCTCAGGTGTTTGGCTCCCTTTCTTCGGGGGTCCTAAGGTGTTCAGGGCGATAGCACTTCGGCTATCACATGCCCCCTCAGAAAGCCAGAGTGGAGACTTCAGCTAGTGGTCTTTTCGGAAGCACTTTTCGGGACTCGGAGTGCGACGTTCGCAGGGGAGGAGATTTACCACGTAGCAGGTAAGCCTTGTTCAGGCAGGTGTTACTTGTTTGCCCTCTGGTGTTCTCGAGATACCCAACCTCTTTACTTTTTTTTCCATGGGCTAATTGACCGTTACGTCTCGAAACTAGGCGTGTCATTTTGGAGCAGCGTGCCCGCTTTTCCAGGATGTCAGAAAACGTGTCCTAGTTTCTTGTGACGGATGACACATGGCAGATGCTGGTTGGGATGGGAATGCCTTTTTACACGTGAGGGGCAATTATGGTGACATTTCACCTTCATGCAGTAGGTATTACGTCCTTTTGGCTGCCCTTCCTTGATCTATATAAGTCTTCTCCTGTCACACTATTAATTTGTTTTCCTTTGTGTTTCATTTTGCTCTCGTCTGCTTCCGTGCCTTTTTGTGGTGGTATTAGCGGCGGAGCGATTTCCGGCATCTTGCACGACGGTGTTCAGAAATCCTGATTTCGGCAAGGCCTTTGGTGGGTTATTCCTTCGGTTGCTGATTTTTCTTTTTGCTTCCGAAGTTGTTTTTCTTCTCTTCCGAAGTCTTTTTTTGGCCCACCATGTCTTCGGCTATTCTCGAGAGCTGGCAATCTCTTATGTCTCACCCTTGTTGCTCCACTTCTGAGAAATTAGAGAGGTGGACAACTAAATTTTTCCTCCCTTCGTACGCCACCACAAGATTACCCCACCTCGGTCACTTTAGCTTTATGAACCGGGACGACGAGGTTACTTTTTTCTGAGCCCAACTGTAGGCCGGACTTCAGTATCCTCCAGGGAAGATGATTTGCAACTTTTGCCAATTTCATGGCATAGCCGTGAATCAACTTCCTCCCAACTTGTACTACTATTTCAATGCCTTTCTCTGCATGTGTGGGGTCTTCGGGGTAGAACCCCATTTTATCCTGTTCATGCAGTTTTACAAGCTTTATCCCGTTCCGAAGCGTGGCTTTTATTTCATGCTGCCTTGGGGATCTAGGAGCAAATAATTCATGTTCACCTTCGTTACCAAGGATAGTTGGCGAGGGTGGCAAAGGAAGTTCTTCTTCCTAAAGGTGGCGGAGGTCTGGTCGCATGTTCCGACTAAGTAGGCTCGAGGAAAGCTGGAGATGGATGTCATTGATCCCAAAAAGTTGCTAACTCCTAAGTTGGCGGTGAGGCTTGCGGACTTCGACAAACGTATCCGTGCTGTCACCGATTGGGATGCCGATGTCCCTCCACGTTCCCTCTACCCTTTCCCGATCATGTGGAAACTCATGACCGAGGAGGTTCTTCGGGAGTTGGGGGTGGTTACGGAGCACAAGATGGATATTGGCATGCCAGCTCCTGCTACCGAGGGGAAGGACTCTTGGCTAGTAAAGCTTCTTCAGAGCGAGCTCACTTATGAGGCCTTTTTTGAAAGTAAGTTTTCTTTCAAAGTATTCAGCATAAGTGCCTGTCTGGACTCACGCTGATGTTTTCCTTCTTTTTCAGAGATAGGCGATGAGTCCGCTGCCTATTATAAGTCTCTCTTCCTTGGTCAGGCCGAGAAGGGAGAGCAAACAAAGAAAGGCATCTCCAAGAGGCGCAAGACTACTGGGAGCAGACCGTCTTCAGCCAAGAAGGTGAAGAAGGACATCCTTCTTCCACCCTCGGAGGATGTGGCGTTAGTTGGCGTCATTGCAACTTCTACCAAGGTTGGTGACATCATTGCTACTTCCACTAAGGTTGGCGATGTCATTGCAACTTCCACCAAGGTTGCAACTCTCGTCGAGCCTGAAACTACGGCTGAGGTTCCTGCCGGGGTGATTGCCCTTCCTGCTTCTTTGAGTCCCGCCACATCGGCAGATCTTGTAGGCTCTTTGGTGGGGAGTCCCTCTGCCGAGGAGCTTGAAAAATGCCGAAAGGATAAAGGCAAACATGTTCCTACCGACGTGGAAGAGGTCCGGGACTCTGATGACGACTGTGCTGAGGTCGCACCAGGTTTGTCTCCTGCCCCCCTTTTTTATACTTATATCGTCATAACTCTGTAGAGTTAAGGGGCTTTGTCTGATTTATGTTTTCAACTTCTTCAGAGGATCTAGCGCCCTCAGCTTGGATGGTGGAACATGCCCGTAGGCGGGCTCTTCGGGATTCCCACGTCCCGAAGGACAAGGTCTGAAGGGAGCTGTTCTGGTCTTTTACGGAGGACATGAACCTATTTTCTGACGACTGCCGGGAAATGGCTCCCCAGATGGCGATGGGGGTGCTCACTCAGGCCTCCTTCAAGGTAGTTGCCAAGGAGTGCGCTTCCGAGGACTCCCTTACCGTTAGAGTTTCTGAGCATGCTACTCAGGTAATTCCTCAGGCTTCTTCATTTTTCCTCCTACTTTTTTGTCTAAGTGTTTTGGCTTTCTTTGTGTAAATTTCACTAAGTACCTTATTTTTTGTAGCTCCTGGGGTATAG
Source organism: Aquilaria agallochum (assembly GCA_000696445.1). Classification (NCBI taxonomy): domain Eukaryota; kingdom Viridiplantae; phylum Streptophyta; class Magnoliopsida; order Malvales; family Thymelaeaceae; genus Aquilaria; species Aquilaria agallochum. The sequence continues at coordinate 37,148 of KK903315.1, forward strand.
TGGATACCTTCGAGCTTGGGAAGCAAAGCAGTCTTCGGTCCGAGCTTGGGCCGAAGATAAACTTGAGAAGGCCAAGGTTTTTTGTGCTAACTCGGTTGTGACAAACACCGAGTTGAGCCGCATAGCCAAGGAGAGGGTTGCCAATCTTCGGGAGGAATTCTTGAAGGGCCAAGAGGAGCTCTTGAAGGATTTTTCCAAGAAGATGTCCGACCTTGGTGACAAAGTAGTGAGCCTGACTTCGGCCAATGAGATCCTTCAAAAGGAAAAAGAAGGGGAATCTTCCCTTTTGGCGAATGCGGTGGCTGAGAATACTCCAAGCCAAGGTAGACTCACTGAAGAAGGATTCAAAGAAGAAGAAGAAGATAAAGGAGCTGGAGAAGGAGGTCGAAGGCCTTCGGAAGGAGGTTTCAGATCTTCAGAATGAGGCGGACAATCTGGACGTCAAGAGAGACAAGGCCGTTCAGGCAACCAAGGTTGCCTTTCAGGACGGCTTCTGCCTAGCTCATCACCAATTTCTGAAGAGATATCCGGATCTCGACCCTTCCTTTTTGGCTGCCCTGGATATTCCCGAGGGGCCTTGGTGGACTTGGTCTAAAATCGAGTTCCTTAATCTGGCTTTTGCTCCTTCTTCTGCACCAAAGGCGGCGGCTAATGACACAGGAGCCGGAGCTTCCCCTGACGCCGGGGACCCTTAGATATTCTAGAGCCTTTGCCTTCTTCTCTTTCTTTGTATTTTTCTTCTTGTAACCTTCTTCTTGTACTAAGACCTTCTTCAATAAAATTTCCTTCATAATTTAGTTAAGTCTTTTTGTTACACTCGGAAAGGGCTAAATGACTAAGTCTCAGGTTAAGTGGATTAGTGGCATAAAAAGTTTCCTAATTTGGAAACTTAGCAATTAAATTGAGGAGACATGGAATTTATTTATGGAATAGGCATTAATGAGTGTTGGACACTCTAGGAATTATGCTTGGCTTAGGCCAAGAGTGTTGGTGATGTACATGGTGGAAATTAAAGTTGAGGGACTCAATTACTCAAAGGAAAAGTTTGTAGGAGGACTCAATTGAACAATTGAAGAAAGTTGGAGGAAAAAAGGAGAATAACCCCATTTCCATAAATACATGTGATGGCCGGCCATGCCATATAAATTAAACAAATGGGTTTCTTGGTGGGTCGAAGAGAAACAATTTTTAATTGAAGGGTTTTGAGTGGAGGAATTGTTTAATGGTTCCTTGGAGGATGGAAACAATTGTTTAAGGGGAAGGATTTGTTTATTGGGTTTCATGGGGGAAGATAATATTAATCTAAGGGGGTTTGAATTGTTGGACGGCCATGACATGAAATTAAAGGCATTTGGACCACATTTGGAATCCATTTAAAGATTATATTCGGCCATGATGCATTTAGCCACATTTGGCTTGCATTTGTGTCCCATTTGTCCTACATTTGAAGCATAACCAGCCATGCCCCTCATTTCAATCCCATTAAACATTTCTTTCTCTCTCTCTAGCCAAGAATGCTCTCCATTCTCTTTAGAATTTCGTACATTCGGCCATGGTTTCTCTCCAAGCTCTCGTCTTCTTTCCTTCATGTACTTCTCGGCCTTAGCTAAAAATACATATTCCCACACATGCAAACATGTTACCTGATAGCCAAGGTGTCGATCACCCTCTGAAGGCACGGGTTTGGACAAAGCACCAACCTCAGAACAGAAATCACCCACCACAAAAGGAAGGATGTTCGACCTCCCGAAATACAGCCTCGTCATTTCTCCATTCCAGGAAACGACAATGCCAACCTTGGGGGGACGAGTAAGCCATCGTCGGAAGTGGGGGTGTCTTCGAGAAAGGTCACCTTTAGGAAATATGCTTTTGCGATACCAAAAGCGACCTCGGAAGACAAGTTCTCCCAAGAGGTCTCCTCTACCAAAAGGGGCCTCAGTAGTACGACATAAGCATTTAAGGAGCCTCTGACATATCCCCGACAATCCGCCCCCAGTCACGTCCTGACACACCTGCAGGGATACTCTAGCACGCCACTCTCGGGTTACCAAGAGCCCTAGCCTGGCAGCCCATGCCGACTAGGGGTCCTCTATTGCCTAAAAGACGTGGAACGCATCCCGCCGAACACGTGTCACGATCTGGGCCGGCCATCTGAGAAGGACTATTACTATTCACCCCTCTACAAATACTTGGTAATTATTCCAGAAGAAATGGGGGAGACATTTTTTTTATGAGATAAGATACTTCTTTACTCTTTATCATCTTATTACCACCAAAAATACTCATTTAGGCGTCAGAGGCTCCTCCCCGGAAAAACACTCCGGGGATCTCGTAACCCTTGCTTCCTGTGACTTTCAGGTGATCTTTTCAGAGTACGTTCATCCAGGACCTCTCTCCATTTCCATAAACCCCTACCGCCTTCACCACGACACACGAAGTTGATGCTGAAGAGCATCATCTGGCGCCGTTTGTGGGAAACCACCCCCAGGTCGCCGTCATTGAAACTCGGTGTTCTAAGGACAAGGGATTCCCGAGGTCCCCCTCTGCGCCAGAAATTCAACTGGCAGCTAAACAAATTGCAACAGGGACTTGCTCGCTTGAGGACGAATGTCCACTGACTATTACTATGGCCTTCCTGCGCAAATTTCAGTGCTCTATTGTGGCCGAAATGACACAGCAATTAGACCAATGGTGGCCACAACCAACCCCCAGGACGAAGGCCCTCTTCACCAGCACCTCGACATGAGAAGAGCCCCCGATCAATTCATCGGAGCTCGGGAAGTGGGGATCAATGCGATGAGTCCTCAACGGAAAACATACCCCTCAGGGCGCGACTGGTGGGAGAAACAGGGACAAAGCAACCCAGGGCCCCCCGCCGAAGGAGTTCCATGCCTGAGGCAAAGTCACCATCTCCCCGGCGCCGAAGTCATTCCCCAAAGAGAAGACGTCAGTCTCCATTCCCAGAAGCCTACCGACAGTAGGAAGAAGAACCCAGTGCCTCACTCCTCATGGAGAAAATTCTAAAGAGGAATGGAGAGACAAATAGCTCGGAAGCCCGTCTGGGCTAGATTTGTTAGTATTGTGCCCAAAAAGCCAATCATGAGATGATTGTATTTTTGCACATTGAGTCATGA
>KK903316.1:15546-37409 GCA_000696445.1 Aquilaria agallochum
ACATTGGGTATGTCACATATCATGCAGAGGGATTTGTATGATCAAGATGGGATTTGTCCCTCCTATGTAACGGGAGCGATATCTTCGGGCCCCTTGATAGAGTGAGACTTAGAAAATGCATAGCCATGCTCGGATGAGTTGATATGTGATATCAATGTCATCACAACTAGTTTGGAATGAAATGGAAACATTCACAACTTGTTTTGGAATGAAATGGAAACATCCACAACTTGTTTGGAATGAAATGGAAACATTCACAACTAGTTTGGAATGAGTGGAAACATTCACAACTAGTTTCGAATGAAATATTCGAAACAAAACATCCACAACCTGTTTGGAATGAAATTGAAACATTCACAACTAGTTTAGAATTAAATTGAAACATTCACAACTTGTTTGGATTGAAATGGAAACATTCACAACTAGTTTGGAATGAAAAAGAAACATTCACAACTTGTTTGGAATGAATTGGAAACATTCGCAAGTTGTTTTTGAATGAAATGGAAACATTCACAACTTGTTTTGAATGAAATGGAAACACTCACAACTAGTTTGGAATGAAATGGAAAACATTCACAACTTGTTTTCGAAATAAATGGAATATTCACAACTAGTTTGGAATGAAATGGAAAAATTCACAACTTGTTTACAATGAAATCGAAACATTCACAAGTTGTTTGGAATGAAAGGGAAACATTCACAACTAGTTTGTAATGAAATGGAAACTTTCAAAATTAGTTTGGAATGAAATCATACAATCACAACTTGTTTGGAATGAAATGGGAAAATTCACTACTAGTGTGGAATCAATGGAAACGTTCACAATAGGTTTCGAATGAAAATGAAACATTCACGACATGTTTCCAAAAAGTGGAAACATTCACAACTAGTTTGGAATGAAATGGAAACATTTATAACTAGTTTGAATGAAATTGAAACATTGACAACAAGTTTGGAATGAAATGGAAACATTCACAACTAGTTTGGAATGAAATGGAAACTTTCATAACTTGTTTTGGAATGAAATGGAAACATTCACAACTAGTTTGCAATGAAATCGAAACATTCACAACTTGTTTGGAATGAAATTGAAACACTCACAACTACTTTGGAATGAAATGGAAACATTCATAACTTATTTTGGAATGAAATGGAAACATTCACAACTACTTTGGAATGAAATGGAAACATTCACAACTAATTTAGATTGAATGGAAACATTCACAACTAGTTTGGAAAGAATTGTAAACATTCATAACTAATTTTGAATGAAATGGAAACATTCATAACTTGTTTGGAATGAAATGGAAACATTGACAACTAGTTTGGAAAGAAATGGAAACATTCATAACTTGTTTTGGAATGAAATGGAAACATTCACAACTAGTTTAGAATGAAAGGGAGACATTCAAAATAAATTTGGAATGAAATAAAGTTTTTTCCCAACTCATTTGGAATGAAATGGAAACATTGACAACTAGTTTGTAATGAAATGGAAACATTCAAAACCTGTTTGGAATGAAATGGAAACATGCCCAATTTGTTTTGGAGTGAAATGTAAACATTCACAACTTGTTTGGAATGAAATGGAAACTTTCACAACTTGTATGGAATGAAATAGAAACATTCACAACTAGTTTTGAATGAAATGGAAACATTCACAGCTTGTTTGGAATGAAATGGAAACATTCGTAACTAGTTTGGAACGAAAGGGAAACGTTCAGAATTAGTCTGGAATGAAATGGAAATATTCATGATGCGAACCCCGATGGTATAAAGACCATGAAACGCACTCAAGATATTTTTCAAGCTCCACAAGACATCAAAGAGACTAGGTTTGAAACCCCCACCCCTAATCAACTTGTGACTAGAAATGAGAACTATAAGAACACCTAGAACACAAGCGCACTTGTGCACCAAGGTAGTTCACAAAGAACCAAAGAGAAATTCTCTCCAAAGTAGCAATATTATTTCATGTCAAGGCTGTTCTTTAAAGCCAGAATATCTGCCTATTTATAGGCCTAAACTAGGGTTAAAGATTCAGCAAAATTCGGAGCCCAAGTCACCTAGGAAACCTAGTTACAAAGGACTCAACAAAACCTAGTCAAACTAGGATTCCTACACCCTTTTAACACATGTTTAAGGTGTGCAGCGAATTCCATTTATCCTAAGTAACCTGAATCACTTCCATGGCCTAAATAACATCCTAAATAATGTTAATTAGCAGGAAAATAAAATAAAATACGTTACAACACAAGATTTGTCATAAAGACCCCAAAATAGTCTTCTCAGGTGGTTCTTGCTTGTGTCTTCAACTTCAAGCTGAAATTAGAACTTGATGAAGCAATGATTTCTTAAAATGAAAAGCATGAAAGTTGTAGATGTTTTTCTTAGCTTTGAAATGACACCTGAACCACACAAAACGGACATCTAACGCCAAAGATATGCCCAAAATACTGCAACTGCTTCTGAACCAACGATGACTCGCAAATCGCGACTTTGAAGCTAAATTGGACCTCCTTAACGTGCAAAATGGCTTTCATGGTCTTCATATGATTTATAGCTCTAGATTTTATGTTTCCAATGAATCAAGAATCACCTAATTCTAATCTTTTTAGCTCAAGATATGATTTTTCTACCAGATCATTGCCAATCTGTCAACATCCAAGCTTGGCCAGCATCTCCATATTATTCCTTGTATGTTTCAGCAGCTCCATAGCCTTCTTTGATCGTATCAATTTATAACTTGTTTCGAATGAAATGGAAACATTCACAACTAGTTTAGAATGAAAGGGAGACATTCAAAATAAATTTTGAATGAAATAAAGTTTACTTACAACTTGTTTGGAATGCAATGGAAACTTTCACAACTTGTATGGAATGAATTAGAAACATTCACAACTAGTTTCAAATGAAATGGAAACAGTCACAACTTGTTTGGAATGAAATGCAAACATTCGTAACTAGTTTGGACCGAAAGTGAAACGTTCACTACTAGTTTGGAATGAAATGGAAACATTCACAACTAGTTTGCAATGAAAACGAAACATTTACAACTTGTTTGGAATGAAAAGGAAACATTCACAACTCATTTGCAATGAAATGGAAACATTGACAACTAGTTTGTAACGAAATCGAAACAATCACAACTTGTTTGGAATAAAATGGAAACATTCCCCATGTTGTTAGGAGTGAAATGTAAACATTCACAACTAGTTTGGAATGAATGGGAACATTCACAACTAGTTTGGAATGAAATGGAAAATTCACAACTACTTTGGATTGAAATGGAAACTTTCACAACTAGTTTGGAATGAAAGGGAAACGTTCACAACTAGTTTGGAATGAAATGGAAACATTCACAACTAGTTTGTAATGAAAAGGAAACGTTCACGACTCATTTGGAATGAAATGGAAACATTGACAACTAGTTTGTAATGAAATGGAAACAAATACAACTTGTTTTGAATGAAATGGAAACATTCCCATGTTGATTTGGAGTGAAATGTAAACATTCACAACTAGTTTGGAATGAATGGAAACTTTCACAACTTGTTTGGAATGAATGGAAACAATCACAACTAGATTGGAATAAAATGGAAACATTCACAACTTGTTTGGAATGAAATGGAAACATTCACAACTAGTATGGAATGAAATTGAAACATTCACAACTTGTTTTGGAATGAAATGCAAACATCCACAACTTGTTTGAAATGAAATGGAAACATTCACAACTAGTTTGGAATGAATGGAAACATTCACAACTAGTTTGGAATGAAATGAAACATCCACAACCTGTTTGGAATGAAATGGAGACATTCACAACCAGTTTGGAATGAAATTGAAACTTTCACAACTAGTTTAGAATGAAATGGAAACATTCACAACTTGTTTGGAATGAAATGGAAACATTCACAACTAGTTTGGAATGAAATGGAAACATCACAACTTGTTTGTAATGAAACGGAAACATTCAAAAATAGTTTGGAATGAATGGAAATAATCACAACTAGTTTTGATTGCAAAGGAAACATTCACAACTTCTTTTGAATTTAATGGAAACATTCACAACATGTTTGGGATGAAATGCAAACATTGACAATAATTTTGGAATGAAATGGAAACATTCACAACTCATTTGGAATGAAATGGAAACATTCACAACTCATTTAGAATGAAATGAAAACATTGACAACTAGTTTCTAATGAAATGGAAACAATCACAACTTGTTTGGAATGAAATGGAAACATTCCCATGTTGTTTTGGAGTTACATGTAAACATTTACACCTAGTTTGGAATGAATGGAAACATTCACAACTTATTTGGAAAGAAATGGAAACATTCACAACTAGTTTGGAATTTATGGAAACATTCATAATTTGTTTGGAATGAATGGAAACATTCCCAACTTGTTTAGAATGAAATGGAAACATTCACAACTAGTTTTGAATGAAATGGAAAGATTCACAACTAGTTTGCAATGAAATCGAAACATTCATAACTTGTTTGGAATGAAATGGAAACATTCACAACTAGTTTAGAATGAAATGGAAACATTCGTAACTTATTTTCGAATGAAATTGAAACATTCACAACTAGTTTGGAATGAATGGAAACATTCACAACTAGTTTGGAATGAAATGGAAACATTCACAACTCATTTGGAATGAAATGAAAACATTCACAACTTGTTTTGGAATGAAATGGAAACATTCGCAAGTTGTTTGTGAATGAAATGGAAACAATCACAACTTGTTTGGAATGAAATGGAAATATTCACAACTTGTTTGGAATGAAATTGAAACATTCACAACTAGTTTCGAATGAAATCAAACATTTACAACTTATTTGGAATGAAATGGAAACGTTCAGAACTAGTTTGGAATGAAATGGAAACTTTCACAAGTTGTTTTGGAATGAAATGGAAACATTCATAACTAGTTTGGAATGAATGGAAACATTCACAACTAGTTTGGAATGAAATGAAACATTCACAACCTGTTTGGAATGAAATTTAAACATTCACAACTAGTTTGGAATGAAATGGAAACAATCACAACTTCTTTTGGAACGGAACGGAAACATTCACAACAAGTTTGGAATGAAATGTAAACATTCACAACTTGTTTGGAATGAAATGGAAACATTCACAACTAGTTTGGAATGAAATCGAAACATTCGCAACTAGTTTGGAATGATAAGGAAATATTCACAACTTTTTTGGAATGAATTGGAAACATTTGCAAGTTGTTTTGGAATGAAATGGAAACATTCGCAAGTTGTTTGGAATGAAATGGAAACATTTACGACTAGTTTGGAATGAAATGGAAACATTCACAACTAGTTTGGAATGAAATGGAAAAATTCACGACTAGTTTGCAATCAAATCGAAACATTCACAACTTGTTTGGAATGAAATGGAAACATTCACAACTAGTGTGTAATGAAATGGAAACATTCAAAATTAGTTTGGATTGAAATGAAACATTCACAACTTGTTTGGAATGAAATGGAAACATTAACAACTTGTTTGGAATGAAATGGGAAAATTCACTACTAGTTTGGAATGAATGGAAATATTCACAATAAGTTTCGAATGAATTGGAAACATGCACGACATTGAAGATTTCAGGATCTCATGATAACATTTCTTTATGTTATCTACTCATCTACATGCCACATGCATTTTGATCATTTGAGTTCAAACATGAGTACAGGCATGCATCATTTTAATTTGTTTAACATATTTTGTGCATTTGATATAGCATGTTAGTTTTACATGCATATTGTGGCAAACAAATTCTAGCATGCTACTAAGAACATTCATGTAAATAATGAATGAAACCTAGCATGCTACTAAACCAAGAAAGAATGTGTACCTTCCTTTTTGGTTGTGTGTGGGGAAAAGAGGAAGAACTTGATCTTGGAGGAGCACCTTGAGGCTTGAATTGAGATGAACAATCTTAATGTAAATCCACCCACAATGCCCTAGAAAGTTGTCTAATATTTCGGCTATTTAAAGGAATGGAGGGAGGAGATTTTTTTTCTTAAGACAATGGAGCAAATTGAGTGCCAAAAATTGCTTAAAATGGCCGGCCACTTTACACTATTTATAGATGACCAAAAGACACACCTTTACACCAAGCAAGATGTCCTTTAAGCCAAAGAACACTTCCTTTTGCCAAAGGTCATCTATAGTGGCGAAAATACATGTCTCTCTGGCCAAGGAACACTTCCTTTGGCCTAAGAGACATGTCCCTTTGGCCAAGAGACATGTCTTGGCCGAAATGATGTGTCTCTTGGGCCAAGGAACATGTCTTTTCTAGCCTATGCCGAAAATACATGTCCTTTAAGGCCAAAGGACATCACACTTGGTGCTATAACCACCTCATGGCCGAATATACACGTCTTTTAATGTCAAAGGACATCACTCTTGGCGCAATAACCACCCCAACCACCCTATGGCCGAATATAGATGTCTATTCACTCAAGGAACACTTCCTTTGGATGAAAAGACATGTTCTTTTAGCCAATAGTCATCTGTTTTGATGAAGAGACATACCTTTACACAAAAGATGTGTCTCTTGGTGGTTTTGAGCTAAAAGCAAGGTGAGCTGGCACAAAGCTAGCTCACTATGCTACTTATGCATCATTGAGCTCCTTTGACTCCAACCAAGCTCCATAAATTGAGGTTTAGCTCCTTGAGCTAACCTTGAGCTGGAGTTAGCTGCTCCCAGCTGAAGTGAACTGAAGTCCAGCTACATTCAGCTACCAGAAGCTGAAGTGAGCTGACTTGAGCTGACTTGAGCTAACTTGAGCTGAAGTACGGCTACTTTGAGCTACTTATAGCTGAAGTGAGCTACTTTGAGCTACTTATAGCTGAAGTGAGCTACTTATAGCTGAAGTCCAGCCACTTTCATCTACTTATAACTAAAATCAGATGACTTGAGCTAAGGTGAGCTACTTCTAGCTACGTTAGATAGCTGTTCAAGCTAGAGTTAGCTCAATGAGCTCAAATCCTATCTTAAAAGGATTTTGGTGTGCCAAGAATTCCAACAGACATGTTTCCAAAGAATGGAAACATTCACAACTAGTTTGGAATGAAATGGAAACATTTACAACTTGTTTTGGAATGAAATGGAAACATTCACAACTATTTTGGAATGAAAAGAAACATTCACAACTTGTTTGGAATGAAATCGAAACATTCACAAGTTGTTTTGGAATGAAATGGAAACATTCACAACTAGTTTGGAATGAATGGAAATATTCACAACTAGTTTGTAATGAAATGAAAACAACCAGAACTTGTTTGCAATGAAATGGATGAAGATTTCAAGATCTCATGATAACATATCTTTATGTTATCTACTCTTGTACATGCCACATGCATTTTGATCACTTGAGTTCAACATGAGTATAAGCATGCATCATTCTAATTTGTTTAACATATTTTGTGCATTTGATATAGCATGTTAGTTTTACATACATATTGTGGTAAACAATCCTAGCATGCTTCTAAGAACATTCATGTAAATAATGAATGAATCCTAGCATGCTACTAAATCAAGAAAGAATGTGTGCCTTCCTTCTTGGTTATGTGTGAAGAAAAGAGGAAGAACTTGATCTTGGAGGAGCAGCTTGAGGCTTGAATTGAGATGAACAATCTCAATGTAAATCCACCCACAATGCTCTCAACCAGTGTTTAATATTTCGGCCTCTAAAGGAAATAGGAGGAGAATAATTTTCTCTCAAGAAAGTGGAGCAAATGGAGTGCCAAATTCGTGCTTAAAATGGCCAGCCACTAAAGGCTATTTATAGATGACCAAAAGGCACACCTTTACACCAAGAAAGGTGTCTTTTAAGCCAAAGAACATTTCCTTTGGCTAAGGGTCATGTATGGTGGCGAAAATACATGTTTTTTAGCTAAGGAACACATCCTTTGGCCTATAACCACCCCATAACTACCTTATGGGCGAAAATACATGTCTTTTAGGGTCAAAAGACATCATTCTTGGTGCAATAACCACCCCAACCACCTTATGGGCGAATATACATGTCTATTCAATCAAGGAACACTTCTTTTGGATGAAAGGACATGTTCTTTTAGCCAATAGTCATCTCTTTTGATGAAGAGACATTCCTTTACATAAAAGATGTGTCTCTTGGTGGTTTTGAGCTAAAAGCAAGGTGAGTTGGCACAAAGCTAGCTCACTATGCTACTTATGCACCATTGAGCTCCTCTGAGCTCCAATCAAGCTCCATCNTTAACATAGGCTAGGATGTACGAATGGTCATACAAACTAAATGCACCAAAGCATTGAATCTTGATTACTCATAATCAAGGCGACCATAAAAGCTAAAGTGTCATGTGTTGGAGCATGACTCCCACTTAAATGTATCATTCACTTAAGTTTCATTTAAGTCTTTAGCCAGTCTCATCCTTAATCTTACACAAAGATCAAGGGCGGATGACTCGTTTGAGAAAGTCATCCTCTGTCTATGTTTGACATGTTCATTTGTTCATTATGATTCATAAAATTGAACTGAGTATTTCATAAAATAATCTGTATTATTTCAAAGAAATACATAACATGTGTGACACCAAAGAGGTGAAGTACATCCAACATTCACATTCTTCTAAGACCCATTGCTCTAACATGTCGAGCACATACAAGTGGTGGCAATGGCTTAGTGAGAGGATCTGCCACCATCAGGTCTGTAGAAATGTACTCAATCCTAACTTTACCCTCTTCAATTGCATCGCACACAAATTTATATTTCACGCTAATGTGCTTGGTCTTTCCATGGTCTTTGGGGTCCTTGGTATAAGCCATGGCTGCCATACTATTACTGTATATAGTAATAGGTTTCTCAATAGAAACCCTGGACCCGAAATTTTTAAGGAAATAACCTAGCCAAAGGGCTTCTTGTATAGCTGAGGCACATGAAACAAATTTAGCCTCCATTGTGGACAATGCTGTACAAATTTGCTTCTTACTACACCAAGTAGTAGCCCCACCATTTAGCATGAAAATATAACCAGATGTAGATTTAGCAAGCCAACCACTTAGCTGATGTCTGGCCTTGTACATAACATGGCATACATCAAGCTACCAATGGCACTTTGGTAGGGGACCTGAGCCATCTCTTCCTTCTCCTTTGGAGTCTTAGGACACAAGTCCTCTGCAGTCTTGCAACCATATGCAAGAGGTGTACTCATGGGCTTTACGTTTGTTAAGTTGAACCTTGCAAGAATCATATTAATCTAAGGTTCTTGAGAAAGGACCAACAGCCTTGCCTTTCTATCCCTCAGGATTTTAACCCCTAGGATAAAGGCCGCTTCTCCCATGTCCTTCATGTCAAAGGTGGAAGACAACCATCTCTTGATAGTACTTAACAACGCAAGCCCATTACTTGGAATCAGTATATCATCTACATATAGAGTCAATACTGCAAAACTAGACCCAGAAGAGTACAAGTATACAAAGCCATAGCTTGCGATTGCATGGTGAAACTTCAAGTAGCACTGTCTTGAAGCTTGCTTAAGACCATAGATAGACTTCTTCGGTCTACATACCTTGTCCTCTTGACCCTTTTGGACAAACCTCTTAGGTTGTCTCATATATATCTCCTCACTCAAATCACCATTAAGAAAGGCGGTCTTTACATCCATCTGATGTAACTCTAGGTCCAGATTTGCCACAATGGCAAGTAATATCCTGATGGAAGTGAATTTTACAACAGAAGAGAATGTGTCTTTGAAATCAACACCCTCATTCTGTGTAAAACCCTTGGCCACCAAACGGGCCTTGTATCTTTTGATACTTCCATCAGAGTTCACCNTTATTATCTTTAATAATAGACACATTATTATTAAAGAAATTAAAGCAATAATTGTACTTCAACATAGAACTTATAGAAATCAAATTTCTACAAATGTTTGGAACATACAATACATCTATTAGATACAAATATCCAATATCTATACGAATTTTACACGTTCCTATGCCTTCCACTTCCACCCTGGCATCATTTCCCACTGAAATGTGCTTAGCTCCTTTTGAGAGCTTCCTGTAGGCCACAAACTAAGACCTGTCCCGGGCTATGTGGTCTGTTGCTCCCGAGTCTACAATCCACAAAGAATTGCACTCAGTTAGTAATGTACATGACACAACATGTACAAAGGAAGTAGAAGGGTATGTTTGTACCTTGGGCGGACCCTTGCAATCTTTTGCAAAGTGTCATTTATACCCACAATTGAAGCACTTCATCTTGCTTATGTCCCGCTTCCTCTTGAACCTTTTCTTGGAAGCAGGACGTTTTCCCTTGCCCTTCCCTGGCCTTCCTTTGCCACCACTCTTCTTCCATCCCTTCTGGATAGAGGATGAGGCAACATATGCCTTATAATGGTCCTTAAGGGCCATCACCTCAGCCTCAAGCAGGAGGTGACGAGCAATGTCATCAAATGACATTATTTGAGGGTTATGGCGTAAGTTGACCTTCATCAACTTCCATTCATCATCGGGTAGGGAACGGATTATTGCTTGCACTTGTTGCTCATCAGTGAGCACATGCCCTGCTATCTTAAGTTGGTGGATCATGCGTGACATCTCACGCAAGTGAGCACTCATAGAGTGATCAGCACGCTTCACATAATTCTGAAACCTGAGAATCATTGAGCGTTGTTTCTCTAGAGAAACATCTCCATACTTGGCCTTGACTGAGTCCCATACGGCCTTAGCCCCCTCAAGCATGGAGAATTCCACCATAATCTCATCCACCATAGTGGAGAGGAGAGTGACTCTACACATAGAGTTCTTCTTTAGGAATGCCTCATAGGCAGTCCTATCCTGTCCCTCAGCAGGAGGCATGATCTCTTGAGTGAGCACATCAACNAACATGTGTATGAAACAACTTCTAACATGCTCATATATGGCAAAAGAGATGCATATAGCATTCAATTAGAAATACACAAACATGCCTTCATTGCTTCATACACATATCCTTCATCAGAGCCTAGGTCATGAATATGTATATGTAGCATGTAGTGAGCATGATTTAGGATCATACATATGTGTATGATTGTGATAAGGCTAGCTCTAATACTTATTGAAGATTTCAGGATCTCATGATAACATATCTTTATGTTATCTACTCTTGTACATGCCACATGCATTTTGATCATTTGAGTTCAACATGAGTATAAGCATGCATCGTTCTAATTTGTTTAACATATTTTTGTGCATTTTATATAGCATGTTAGTTTTACATACATATTGTGGTAAACAAATCCTAGCATGCTTCTAAGAACATTCATGTAAATAATGAATGAATCCTAGCATGCTACTAAATCAAGAAAGAATGTGTACCTTCATTCTTGGTTATGTGTCAAGAAAAGAGAAAGAACTTGATCCTGGAGGAGCACCTTGAGGCATGAATTGAGATGAACAATCTCAATGTAAATCCACCCACAATGCTCTCAAAAAGTGTTTAATATTTTGGCCTCTAAAGGAAATAGGAGGAGAATAATTTTCTCTCAAGAAAATGGAGCAAATGGAGTGCCACTAAAGGCTATTTATAGATGACCAAAAGACACACCTTTACACCAAGAAAGGTGTCTTTTAAACCAAAGAAAACTTCATTTGGCTAAGGGTCATGTATGGTGGCAAAAATACATGTCTTTTAGCCAAGGAACACCTTCTTTGGCCTATAACCAGCCCATAACAACCTTATGGGCGAAAATACATGTCTTTTAGCCAAGGAACACTTCCTTTGGCCTATAACCACCCCATAACTACCTTATGGGCAAAAATACATGTCTTTTAAGGTCAAAAAACATCATTCATGGTGCAATAACCACCCCAACCACCTTATGGGCGAATATACTTGTCTATTCACTCAAGGAACACTTCATTTGGATGAAAGGACATGTTCTTTTAGCCAATAGTCATCTGTTTTGATGAAGAGACATACCTTTACATAAAAGATGTGTCTCTTGGTGGTTTTGAGCTAAAAGCAAGGTGAGCTGGCACAAAGCTAGCTCACTATGCTACTTATACACCATTGAGCTCCTTTGAGCTCCAATCAAGCTCCATCAACTAAGGTCTATTTCCATGAACTGACCTTGAGCTAGAGTTAGCTACTGTCAGCTGAAGTGAACTGAAGCCCAGCTACATTCAGCTACCAAAAGCTGAAGTGAGCTGACTTGAGCTGACTTGAGCTGACTTGAGCTGAAGTCCTGCTACTTTGAGCTACTTATAGCTGAAGTGAGCTGACTTGAGCTGACTCGAGCTGAAATCCAGCTACTTTAAGCTACTTATAGCTTAAGTGAGGTGACTTGAGCTAAAGGGAGCTACTTCTAGCTGCCTTAGATAGCTATTCAAGCTAGAGTTAGCTCAATGAGCTCAAATCCTATCTTAAAAGGATCTTGGAGCGCCAAGAATTCCAACAATGGAAACATTCCCATGTTGTTTTGGAGTGAAATGTAAACATTCACAACTAGTTTGGAATAAATGGACACATTCACAAATTGTTTGGAATCAAATGGAAACATTGACAACTTGTTTGGAATGAAATGGAAACGTTCACAACTAGTTTGGAATGAAATTGAAACGTTCACAACTTGTTTGGAATGAAACGGAAACATTCACAACTTGTTTGGAATGAAATGGAAACATTCACAACTTGTTTGGAATGAAATGGAAACATTCACAGCTAGATTGGAAAGAATTATAAACATTCACAACCAGTTTGGAATGAAATGGAAACATTCACAACTTGTTTGGAATGAAATGGAAACATTGACAACTAGTTTCGAATGAATTGGAAACTTTCACAACACGTTTTGGAATGAAATGGAAACATTCTCAACTAGTTTGGAATGAATGGAAACATTCACAACTAGTTTAGAATGAAAGGGAAACATTCAAAATAAATTTGGAATGAAATAGAGTTTATTCACAACTCATTTGGAATGAAATGGAAACATTGACAACTAGTTTGTAATGAAATGGAGGAAATATTCACAACTTGTTTGGAATGAAATGGAAACATTCCCAAGTTGTTTTGGAATGAAATGTAAACATTCACAAGTTGTTTGGAATGAAATGGAAACATTCACAACTTGCATGGAATGAATTGGAAACATTCACAACTAGTTTGGAATGAAATGGAAACATTCACAACTTCTTTGGATTAAAATGGAAACACTCACAACTAGTTTGGAATGAAACAGAAATGTTCACAATTAGTTTGGAATGAAATGGAAACATTCATAACTTGTTTGGAATGAAATGCAAACATTCACAACTAGTTTAGAATGAATGGAAACATTCACAACTAGTTTCGAATGAAATGGAAACATTCACAACAAATTTGGAATGAGAAGGAAACATTCACAACTCATTTGGAATGAAATGGAAACATTGACAACTAGTTTGCAATGAAATGGAAACAATCACAACTAGTTTGGAATGAATGGAAGTATTCACAACTAGTTTGGAATGAAGTGGAAACGTTCGCAACTCATTTGGAATGAAAAGGAGACATGCACAACTACTTTGGAATGAGTGGAAACAATCACAATTAGTTTTGAAGCAATGGAAACATTCATAAGATGTTTCCCATGAATGTAAACATTCACAACTAGTTTGGAATGAAATGGAAACGTTAACAACTTGTTTGGAATGAAATGGGAACTTTCACAACTAGTTTGGAATGAAAGGGAAACGTTCACAACTAATTTCGAATTAAATGGAAACATTCATAACTTGTTTGGAATGAAATGGAAACATTCACAACTAGTTTGGAATGAATTTGAAACATTCACAACAAATTTGGAATGAAGAGGAAACATTCATAACTCATTTGGAACGAAATGGAAACATTGACAACTAGTTTGTAATGAAATTGAAACAATCACAACTTGTTTCTAGTGAAATGGAAACATTCCCATGTTGTTTTGGAGTGCAATGCGAACATTCAAAACTAGTTCGGAATGAATGGAACATAACTAGTTTTGAATGCATTGGAAACATCACAACTTATTTTGAATGGAATGGAAACATTCACAATATGTTTGCAATGAAGTGGAAACCTTCACAACATGTTTGCAATGAAATGGAAACATTCACAACAAATTTGGAATGAAAGGGAAACATTCATAAGTCATTTGGAATGAAATGGAAACATAGACAACTAGTTTGTAATGAAATGGAAACAATCACAACTTGTTTGGAATAAAATGGAAACATTCCCATGTTGTTTTGGACTGAGATGTAAACATTTACAACTAGTTCGGAGTGAATGGAAACATTCACAACTTTTTTGGAATGAAATGCAAACATTCACAACTAGTTTGGAATGAGATGGAGAGATTAACAACTAGTGTGGAATGAAATGGAAACATTCACAACTAG
Organism: Aquilaria agallochum; assembly: GCA_000696445.1. Classification (NCBI taxonomy): domain Eukaryota; kingdom Viridiplantae; phylum Streptophyta; class Magnoliopsida; order Malvales; family Thymelaeaceae; genus Aquilaria; species Aquilaria agallochum. The sequence continues at coordinate 29,972 of KK903316.1, forward strand.
TTTGGAATGAAATGGAAACATTCACAACTAGTTCGGAATGAAATGGAAACATTCACAACTTGTTTAGAATGAAATTTAAACATTCATAACTTGTTTTGGAATGAAATGGAAACATTCACAACTACTTTGGAATGAAATGGAAACATTCACAACAAATTTGGAATAAAAAGGAAACATTCACAACTCATTTCGAATGAAATGGAAACATTGACAACTAGTTTGTATTGAAATGGAAACAATCACAACTTGTTTCGAACGAAATGGAAACATTCACAACATGTGTTGGAATGAAATGGAAACACTCACAACAAGTTTGGAATGAAATGAAAACATTCACAACTCATTTGGAAAGAAATGGAAACATTGACAACTAGTTTGTAATGAAATGGAAACAATCAAAACTTGTTTGGAATCAAATGGAAACATTCGCATGTTGTTTTGGAGTGAAATGTAAACATCTACAACTAGTTTGGAATGAATGGAAACATTCACAACTTGTTTGGAATGAAATGGAAACATTCACAACAAGTTTGAAATGAATGGAAACATTCACAACTTGTTTCAAATGAAACGAAAATACTCACAAATAGTTTGGAATGAAATGGAAACATTCACAACTTGTTTGGAATGAAATGGAAACATTCACAACTTGTTTGGAATGAAATGGAAACATTCATAACTTGTTTTCGAATAAAATGGAAAGATTCATAACTAGTATGGAATGAATGGAAACATTCATAACTGGTTTGGAATGAAATAAAACATCCACATCTTGTTTGAAAAGAAATGGAAATATTCACAACTAGTTTGGAACGAAATTGAAACATTCACAACTAGGTCGGAATGGATTTGAAACATTCACAACTTCTTTGGGATGAAATGGAAACATTCCCAACTAGTTTGGAATTAAATGGAAACATCACAACTTGTTTGCAATGAAATGGAAACATTCAAAACTAGTTTGGAATGAATGGAAATAATCACAACTAGTCTTGAATGCAGTGGAAATATTCACAACTTGTTTTGAATGGAATGGAAACATTCACAACATGTTTCGAATGATTGGAAACATTGACAACAAGTTTGGAATGAAATGGAAACATTGAAAACAAGTTTGGAATGAAATGGAAACGCTCACAACTAGTTTGGAATGAAATGGAAACATTCACAACTAGTTTGAATGAAATGGAAACATTCAGAACAAGTTTGGAATGAAATGGAAACATTCACAACTAGTTTGGAATGAACGGAATTATTCACAACTAGTTTGGAATGAAATGGAAACATTTGCAACTCGTTTGGAATGAAAAGGAAACATGCACAACTAGTTTGGAATGAGTGGAAACATTCACAATTAGTTTTGAAGCAATGGAAACATTCATAAGATGTTTCCCATGAATGTAAACATTCACAACTAGTTTGGAATGAAATGGAAACATTAACAACTTGTTTACAATGAAATGGGAACTTTCACAACTAGTTTGGAATGAAAGGGAAATGTTCACAACTAATTTGGAATTAAATGGAAACATTCATAACTTGTTTGGAATGAAATGGAAACATTCACAACTAGTTTGGAATGAATTGGAAACATTCACAACAAATTTGGAATGAAGAGGAAACATTCACAGCTCATTTGGAACGAAATGGAAACATTGACAACTAGTTTGTAATGAAATGGAAACATACACAACATGTTTCCTATGATTGGAAACATTCATGACTAGTTTGGAATGAAATGGAAACATTCACAACTTGTTCGGAATGAAATGAAAACATTCACAACCTGTTTGGAATGAAATGGAAACACAAGTTGTTTTGGAATGAAATGGAAACATTCATAACTACTTTGGAATGAGATGAAACATTCACAACATGTTTGGAATGAAATGGAAACATTCACAACTTGCTTGGAATGAAATGGAAACATTCACAACTAGTTTGGAAAGAAATGGAAGCATTCACAAAGTTTGCAATGAAATCGAAACATTCACAACTTGTTTTAAATGAAATGGAAACGTTCACAACTAGTTTGGAATGAAATGAAAGATTAACAACTTGTTTGCAATGAAATGGAAACACTCACAACTTGTTTGGATTGAAATGGAAACATTCACAACTTGTTTTGGAATGAAATGGAAACATTCATAACTGGTTTGGAATTAAATGGAAGCCGTCACATCTTGTTTCGGAATGAAATCGAAACATTAACAATTAGTTTGGAATGCAGTGGAAACATTCACAACTTGTTTGGAATGAAATGGAAACATTCACAACTTGTTTGGAATGAAATGGAAACACTGACACCAGGTTTGGAATGAAATGGAAACATTCACAACTTGTTTGGAATGAAATGGAAACTTTCACAACTTGTTTGGAATGAAATCGAAACACTGACAACAAGTTTGGAATGAAATGGAAACATTCACAACTCATTTGGAATGAAATGGAATCATTCGCAACTTGTTTGGAATGAAATCAAAAAATTCCCAACTAGTTTGGAATGAATGGAAACATTCATATTTAGTTTTGAATGAAATGGAAACATTCACGACATGCTTCCAACGATTGGAGACCTTCACAACATGTTTGGAACGAAAAGGAAACATTCACAACTAGTTTGGAAAGAAATGCAAACATTCACAACTTGTTTGGAATGAAATGGAAACATTCAAAACTTGTTTTGGAATGAAATGGAAACATTCACAACTACTTTGGAATGAATCAAAGCTTTCACAACTAGTTTGGAATGAAATGAAACATTCACAGCTTGTTTTGGAATGAAATTGAAACATTCACAACTGGTTTGGAATAAAATTTAAACATTCACAACTAGTTTTGGAAGAAATTCAAATTTTCACAACTTGTTTTGGAATGAAATGGAAATATTCACAACAAGTTTGGAATGAAATGGAAACTTTCGCAACTTGTTTGGATTGAAATGGAAACATTCACAACTAGTTTGGAATGAAATGGAAACATTCACAACTTGTTTGGAATGAAATGGAAACATTCACAGCTTGTTTTGGAATGAAATGCAAACATTCACAACTAGTTTGGAATGAAATTAAAACAATCTCATGTTGTTTTGGAGTGAAATGTAAACATTCGTCACTTGTTTGGAATGAAATGGAAACATTCACAACTTATTTGGAATGAAATGGAAACATTCACAACTAGTTTCGAATGAAATGGAAACATTCACAACTTGTTTGAAACGAAATGAAAACATTCACAACTTGTTTGGAATAAAATGGAAGCATTCATAACTTGTTTGGAATGAAATGGAAACACTCACAACTAGTTTGGAATGAATGGCATTCACAACTAGTTTGGAATTAAATGGAAACATTCAGAACTCAACTGGAATGAAATGGAAACATTCACAACTAGTTTGAAATGAAATGGAAACATTCTCAACTTGTTTGGAATGAAATGGAACCATTCTCATGTTGTTTTGGAGTGAAATGTAAACATGCACAACTAGTTTGGAATGAATGGAAACATTCACAACTTGTTTGGAATGAAATGGAAACATTCAGAACTTGTTTGGAATGAAATGGAAACATTCACAACTAGTTTGCATTGAAATGGAAACATTCGCAAATTGTTTCGAATGAATGGAAATAATCACAACTAGTTTTGAATGCAATAGAAACATTCACAACTTGTTTTGAATGGGATGGAAACATTCACAACATTCTTGGAATGATTGGAAACATTCACAACTAGTTTGGATGAAATTGAAATGTTGACAACAAGTTTGGAATGAATTGGAAGCACTGAAAACAAGTTTGGGATGAAATTAAAACATTCACAACTAGTTTGGAATGAAATGGAAGCATTAACAACTTGTTTAAATGAAATGGAAACATTCAGAACGAGTTTGGAATAAAATAAAAAACATTCACAACTTATTTGGAATGAGTTGGAAACATTTACAACTAGTTTGGAATGAACGAAAACATTCACACCTAGTTTGGAATGAAATGGAAAATTTACAACAAGACTGGAATAAAATGGAAACATTCAAAACTACTTTCGAATGAAATGAAAACATGAATAACTTGTTTGCAATGAATCAAAACATTTCACAATTAGTTTTGAAGAAAATGGAAACATTCACAACATGTTTCCACTTAAGGGAAACATTCACAACTAGTTTGGAATGAAATGGAAACATTCAAAACAAGTTTGTTATGATATGGAAACATTCACAACTTGTTTGGAATGAAATGGAAACATTCAAAAAAAGTTTGGAATGAAACGGAAACATTCACCTCTTGTTTCAGAATGAAATGGAAACATTCACAACTAGTTTGGAATGGAGTGGAAACACTCACAACAAGTTTGGAATGAAATGGAAACATTCACCACTCATTCGGAATGAAATGGAAATTTTCACAACTTGTTTGGAATGAAATGGAAAAATTCATAACTAATTTTGGTATGAATGGAAATATTTAGAAGTAGTTTTGAATGAAATGGAAACATTCACAACTTGTTCGGAAAGAAATGGAAATATTCACAACTAGTTTGGATTGAAATGGAAGCATTAACAACAAGTTTGGAATGAAATGGAAACATTCACAACTTGTTTGGAATGAAATGGAAACATTCACAAGTTGTTTTGGAATGAAAGGAGAACATTCACAACTAGTTTGGAATGAATGGAAACATACATAACTAGTTTGGAATGAAATGAAATATTCCCAACTTGTTTGGAATGAAATGAAAACAATCACAACTAGTTTCGAATGAAATGGAAACATTCACAACTAGTCTTACATGAAATCGAAACATTCACAACTTGTTTAGAATGAAATGGAAACATTCACAACAAGTTTGGAATGAATGGAAACATTCACAACTTGTTTGGAATGAAATAGAAACATTCACAACTTGTTTGGAATAAAATGAAAACTTTCACAACTAGTTTGGAATGAAATGGAAACATTCACATCTTGTTTCAGAATGAAATGGAAACATTCACAACTAGTTTGGAATGGAATGGAAACACTCACATCAAGTTTGGAATGAAATGGATACGTTCACAACTTGTTTGGAATGAAATGGAAAAATTCACAACTAATTTCGGTACGAATTGAAATATTCAGAACTAGTTTTGAATGAAATGGAATCATTCACAACTTATTCGGAAAGAAATGGAAACATTCACAACTAGTTTGGATTGAAATGGAAGCATTAACAACAAGTCTGGAATGAAATGGAAACATTCACAACTTGTTTGGAATGAAATTGAAACATTGACAAGTTGTTTTGGAATGAAAGGAGAACATTCATAACTAGTTTGGAATGAATGGAAACATACATAACTAGTTTGGAATGAAATGAAATATTCCCAACTTGTTTGGAATGAAATGAAAACAATCACAACTAGTTTGGAATGAAATGGAAACATTCACAACTAGTCTTACATGAAATGGAAACATTCACAACTTGTTTGGAATGAAATGGAAACATTCACAACTTGTTTGGAATAAAATGAAAACTTTCACAACTAGTTTGGAATGAAGTGGAAACATTCACATCTTGTTTCAGAATGAAATGGAAACATTCACAACTAGTTTGGAATGGAATGGAAACACTCACAACAAGTTTGGAATGAAATGGATACGTTCACAACTTGTTTGGAATGAAATGGAAAAATTCACAACTAATTTCGGTACGAATTGAAATATTCAGAACTAGTTTTGAATGAAATGGAATCATTCACAACTTGTTCGGAAAGAAATGGAAACATTCACAACTAGTTTGGATTGAAATGGAAACATTAGCAACGAGTTTGGATTGAAATGGAAACTTTAACAACTAGTTTTGAATGAAATGGAAACATTCACAACTTGTTTGGAATGAAATGGAAACATTCACAAGTTGTTTTGGAATGAAATGAAAACATTCACAACTAGTTTGGAATAAATGGAAACATTCACAACTAGTTTGGAATGAAATGAAACATTCCCAACTTGTTTGGAATGAAATGGAAACATTCACAACTAGTTTGGAATGAAATGAAGCATTCACAACTTGCTTGGAAAGTAATAGAAACATCCACAACATGTTTGGAGTGAAATAGAAAAATTCACTACTAGTTTGGAATGAGTGGAAACATTCACGACATGTCTCCAATGACTGGAAACATTCACAACTAGTTTGAATCAAATAGAAACATTGACAGCAAGTTGGGAATGAAATGGAAAGATTCACAAGTAGTTTGGATTGAAATGGAAACATTAACAACTAGTTTGGAAAGAAATGAAAACATTTACAACTAGTTTGGAATGAAATGGAATCATTCACAACTTGTTTGGAATGAAATGGAAACATTCACACGTTGTTTTGGAATGAAATTGAAACATTCACAACTAGTTTGGAATGAATGGAAACATTCACAACTAGTTTGGAATGAAATGGAAACATTCACAACAAATTTGGAATGAGATGGAAACATTCACGACTTGTTTGGAATGAAACGGAAACATTCACAACTTGTTTGGAGTGAAATATAAACATTCACAACTTGTTTTGGAATGAAATGGAAACAATCGCAACTAGTTTGGAATGATTGGAAATATTCACAACTAGTTTGGAATGAATGGGAAACATTCACAATAAAATTGGAATGAAATGGAGTTTATTCACAGCTCATTTGGAATGAAATGGAAACATTGAGAACTAGTTTGTAATGAAATGCAAACTTTCACAATTTGTTTGGAATGAAATGGAACATTCCCAAGTTGTTTTAGAGTGAATTGTAAACATTCACAACTTGTTTGGAATGAAATGGAAACATTCACAACTAGTTTGGAATGAAATGGAAACATTGACAACTTCTTTGGATTGAAATAGAAACATTCACAACTAGTTTGGAGTGAAAGGGAAGCATTCACAACTAGTTTGGAATGAAATGGAAACATTCATAACTTATTTGGAATGAAATGGAAACAGTCACAACTAGTTTGGAGTGAATTGAAACATTGACAACTAATTTGTAATGAAATGGAAACATTGACAACTAGTTTGTAATGAAATGGAAACATTGACAACTAGTTTGTAATGAAATGGAAACAATCACAACTTGTTTGAAAGGAAATGTGATACAATCAAAGAAGGCACAACCAAGGATGACAAGGATCTGTTGAAGAAAACTAGTGGACCATTGACAAGGAAGAAGGCTAAGGAGCTCACTGGTGCACTTCAAGCTTGGATGTTGACAGATTGGCGATGTTCTCGTGGAAAAATCATATCTTCAGATAAACCAATCCGAATTAAGTTATTCTTGATTCATTGGAAATCTAACATCTGGAGCTACAAATTATACGCAGAACATGAAACCCAGTTTGCACAATAAGGAGGTCCAATTTAGCTTCAAAGTCACGATTTTGACTTATCGTTGGTTCAGAAGCAGTTGCAGTAT
>KK903317.1:0-35106 GCA_000696445.1 Aquilaria agallochum
GTGGCCGAAGTTCTCCCCTGAGGCAGTTCTCGGGGTTGTGTTTTGGCCTTTTGGAGAATGAAGTCTCCTTTTGTCGTTCGGGGCATTTTTGCGCCCACAGTCATCTTTTGCGGAGGAAACACTTCTCCAGAGTTTGTTCATGCTTCTGGGAGTGGCTCGAGTTCGGTTTCCTGATTTGTGGCTATTTCTTTTTTTTTGCCGAGCATTCCTCCCGAGCTCGTTCTTCCTTCCTCCGAATACTCGCGCTTTACTTGGTAGCTTTATTGCTCCAAGTGGGCACTGGCCTTTGCAGGCGAGTAAGGAAAGTTTTTTCTCTCTGTAGTCTTTCGGAAGACTTGCTTGATAATTCCCAGCAGGAATTTTATCGGCCCTACTGGACTTTCTCCTTTTGCTTCTTCTGACATTTTCGTAGTCCCCAGTGTGTAATTCTATTCAGGGACTTCCACTTGCTTGTTACTTTAAAACAAACTGGTGGACCAAAGTATCTTTTAACTTCGGAGGTAATGGCTAACTTTTTGGCCTCTTTCGCCTAAAGGCTGAAGCCCTTTATGCTGCTGGCAATAATGTGCCATCTCCGCGCATCATGTTCCTTTAAGCAGGCTTTTTGTATGCTTTTTGCCTGCTTGATCAGTAAGGGCTTCGCCAAACGAGGTGGTTTACTGTTTTCTCGTAGCATTTTGCTTCAGGCTTTGTTGGCAGTGAACCGTATCTGCCGAGGGCTGAGGGCAGTCTCTCGGAACGGAGGTAATGGCTAACTTTTTGGCCTCCTTCGCCTAAAGGCTGAAGCCCTTTATGCTGCTGGCAATAATGTGCCATCTCCGCGCATCATGTTCCTTTAAGCATGCTTTTGTATGCTTTTTGCCTGCTTGATCAGTAGGGGCTTCGCCAAACGAGGTGGTTTACTGTTTTCTCGTAGCATTTTGCTTCAGGCTTTGTTGGCAGTGAACCGTATCTGCCGAGGGCTGAGGGCAGTCTCTNTAGGACGTACGGGCAAATATGTCAGAGACTCCTTCGTATCACCTATCACCCCTCCGAGGTCCCTCCGGCCGACGTTACCTTTTAGGTGGACGAGCAAGGACCTCTCCCCGGGGTGACACCGTTTCTTCGGGGTGTTCTCACTCTTCCGAAGTTGGTTCATTCGTCCTCTGATGGGGAGGCGATATAGTAACTTTCCAAGGTTGGTGTGATGGGTCTTCCGAGGTCGGATATGTCAGGCGTTTGGCCCCTCCTCCGAAGTTAGTGGCCAAGACCATGGCACTTCGGCCATCACATAGTATGTTGGATGCTACAAGTGGAAGAGCACTTATAGAAAAAGAAGCTTGAAAAAGCAAAGAACCTGATTTCTAAAATGGTAGCCAACTCGTAGTAGTTTGGGACAAGGGTAGGCCAGGTGCTGAAAAAGGTAAATGAGGTAAGAACTTATAATATTGAAGCTTGACTTTCTGAACTAACCCTTCTAGTTAGACAAGTTGCTTTTGTGAGGAACACTCATAATAATTAGCCTAAATTGTTATATTGCCTAATCCAAACTCTTAACTAGGCCAGAATCGTTCTTCATTTCTAGGATCTTTTGCCAAGATTTACTATGTAAATCCTAGCCACTTGCCTAGCATTTAGTATTTACTTGAGAGTTAAGAAAAACATTTACTTAGTTCCAATAAAATACTAAAGTTTATTAAACTAAGATAGTAGTTTTGGTAGGATTTAAACAAAACATGAATAAAATATGTGCGGCTGCGTAAAAAAAACATTTTAATGCTCATGCATGCCCAAGTAATATATCATGCTAAACCATAGATGAAAACTACAATCATAGCAAGTAAATACTATGGCAACACAATATCTAAGTGTTTTGCCTATCAACCTAAGCAAGTAATGTCATGGGTTGATAAGCCTAACCCAAATTAATAATAATACATGCCACGGTTATGCTAAGTCAAAGTCAATACCAGTAGACCTCCTACTAGCTACTACTACCGTGCTACAAAATATTCATGATCCAAATGGTTGATAGGCCCACCTTTGCCCGAGAGAGAGAGACACAAGCAAGGAGCGACCCAAAAAGTCCTTGCTCGACTACCTTGCTATACAAGGCAAATAAGTTTGGAGTTAGACCCTGATCATAAGTGCATGCAACATATGAAAGATGACATGTAGTGTACGCAAAATGTACCTATGAAAAACTAACAAACAGGTACCAAATAATCAATATAGATTCTTTGGCTCCTAAACAATGATATCTGCACATTAACAATAAGGGTAAGGGGCAATTCATTTAATCCAACCGCATTATTTAGGTGGTCATGAGCGGGTTAAAGTGAAGAAAAGAAAAGGGGGCTAGAATTTGTCTTATTTACAAGGTCGTGCCATCGAGTAAAAAGAGCAACTAGTCTCTTTCTTTCCTTTCAAACAATGCATCCTTTGTGTTTCCCATTCCGCTGGCAATAATTGGCCTTAGATTTGTTGATAGTTGGATCACTTATGAGCTAGCCCAACCTTTTGGCTATTAGCAGCTTGTACTTGACCACGAGTAGCCGCCGACCATAAAAGTATCAGATGCTATTTACTTGTCGATCCCCATGCCCTTGGTGAGCGATAAGATCTTGATCTTAAACTCGGCGATCCATTTATCGTTTCTATTGCAAAATTTGAAGTAGTAAGCAAAGGAGCGGGGAAGGAAAAGGTAAAGGGCTTGGAGAGTTTTTTGGTAGCACTGATTATGCCCATCAGCAAAAAACAGGATCAGAGAGAAAATCTAGTAATTTGACGAGTGCGAACTGGGTATGGTCTCAGGCGAAGCAAACACGATGAATCACGAACTGGGTATGGTCTAATTTGAACTAAATGCAATGAATCAAAGAGAAAATCCAGCAAATCTGATGGATCACGAACTGGGTATGATCTCAGGCAAAGAAAAAATGATGAATTGGGTTTCCAAGATTGACAAGGATAATGCGTAATGAGAATTTCAAGTTTTGTTGGTTGGAATGAAATGGATATTAAGTCAATTGAAGGTTGATGAAAGATTTAGGATTTTCTGGTCTGAGATGGTGATTTAGGGAGTCAATTAGGAGGGAATCTGGGTTTCTAGGATGCAAAGAAAGAGTTGACCGAAAGGTTGGTGTGGCTTTGGGTTGTGTGTGATGATGAAGGGGAAGGTCGACGGATGATGAATTCTGGGAAGGTCGATGGATGAAATTGCTTGTACCGGTTTAGCCAGTGAATGGCATTACCTTGTAAATATCCTAAACTTTTCAACTTTATTTATTTATTTATTTTTTTGACCCTGTACGTTCAAGCTAAATAATGCGATTGGATTAATTGAATTTACATGAAACAAACTACCCCTAAGTATATAAAATACTTAGTAAGGCATTCTCAAACAAACAATACATAAGAACATCACACATAATGGACCATATGAACACATTGCCATGCATGTATGAACCTTAGCCATAAACTATATGAGCGTGCCATGAGCTCTTATGGCATGGAGTATTATATAATGATCATTATATCATGCCCCTTTTGGTACATAATTCCTGATACTTCACACACAAGCAAACATACAAACAAACAAACAAACAAACAAAACAAAACACCCATTGGTCCATTCTTGCCCTTAAGCATGCATCCTTGCATTTGGCCTTGAACTTGCCAACTTTCGCTAGCTGAAAACTCCCTTATTGTATGCAGCAGGGTTTGACTATATTTTATGTGGATAGTACCCATCGATGTGTGTTGCCCCTTCTAGGGCCTATTGGCCTGATAGGCCCATGTGGATGCTTACTTATAGCGTAAGTCATTTATTGGGCCTAAGTGTCATTTAGGCCTTAGGACTTTGCCTTAGGCTCCCTCTTGTGGATCATGCCCAAAGCTCAACCTAAGGTCCAGAAAAAATAAAGGCCACTAAGATGCACCCATGCGGCCCCCTAGGTGAGCACGGCCATGAGCCCACAGGTGCATGCGTGTGCGCACCCTTATGTGCCCATTGGGCATACACGGCTACATGACCACCTGGGCACACCTATGTGCACCTTAGCACACCGAACTCACCATGCTCCTAGGCACCCCAAAATATTCATGCACCTAGGAGACTATGTCGCACCCACGCATACATATACCAAGCCCTTGAACTCGGTCACAACCCAAACTGAGGCACACCTCTCTTGTGCTTGCCAAACCTTGAAGAATCAGTCACACACATCTACCAAGCATCCAAGGCTTGGTCCACGCAAGATTTTACTGCCCATGCACCAAGGACACCACCTATTACCCCAAACTAAAAGTTAGGTTCAACCTTAGTGCCACTTGAGCCTTCTTTGGCTCTATTGGTCACCCCGTGCCCTTTTTGCCCTACCATTTGCCCTAGCTTTCACCAAGCCAAAACATGGATAAAGCTTCTCAAAGAGATAAAGGATAGAACACCTTACCCTTGTGTAGATCACCACCTTGCAAGCTCAAGTTTTAAGCATCAAGAGCCTTTTTCTAATTTCCTTAGAGTCCCTTAACTATATAGTAAAATAACCACTTGAACAATCAACATTTTTGAGCCTAGGGGAAATATTTTTTACTGCACATAAACAAGCTAAAATGACCTCCTTACCTTAGTAGAAAATCTCAAACCAAAACACATTTCCAAAGCTCCATGGTTCTCATTCTTTTTACCAAGCTTAACCTCAACAGCTAAAGGTTTTTATGAGTATAATGTTGTTGTTTAAAGAAGAGGAAACCCAGATCTAGTAAAATGAAGTTTATCACCTCAACAAATAGCCTAAAACCATGGCCACCACTTGGAGAAAAACCAAACTCCTAAGCCCTCACTTGCAACAAACACACTCTCTCCTTGATTTCTCGCTTATAAGCTATTTTTCTCTTACTTTTCCTTCTTTTTTTTTGTGAGTTCCTATATGTTTAAGGGTTTAGGACGTGCTAAATGGGTAGAGAAAGAAAAGAAACTGAGCTAGTGTGTTTAGGGATGAATAAGGATAGAAAATGGGTGAAAGGGTTAAAATGGTAGAAGATTAAGGTCTTTACATGATTAGTAGTGATTCAGGCTTCTTAAACAAGGGAAATAAGGGCTCTTCCATGTTTTTTAGAAGCTTATTTTTTGCCTCAAAACCAGGTTGACTCATTCCCCAAATTTTCCAAGAGGCACTTGGGGTGAAAATGCCTTTTAGGCCTTATAACCTTTAACTAAAAGGATGTCACCTCCATAAAATTCTTAAATATGTCTCCGTTTGAACTTAAAATAGTATATTTTCTTTCCTCCACTTCCAACAATGTATTTTCCTACCTTTGAATAGGGTTGACTCTGTTTACTAGGTTTGACTCAGGTTTGACCAAGTTTGATTGACCAAAATTACCAAAATGCCCTTTTAGGTTCATTTATTAGGAAAGTCTCAAACTTGGTCGATTAACTTTAAAATTCACCAAATTTCACCAAATTGTTTCAAAAACCATTTCTCACCTTCCTAGACTTTTTTTTATCATATTTGAATTGAAAATTACCATTTTGCCCTTCTTTGCCTCCTTAGCAAGAAAAAGCTAATGTTTGGTCAAATTGAGTTCAAATTTCATCGAGATGTTCATTTCACCTTTAGAAGCTCAATTATATCTCTCTTGATCACATTTTGACCTTTGAGATTCCAAATTACCAAAATACCCCTAGTTACCCTTGTGGTTAATTTACCTTACTTTTTAATCCTATGAACTCTAAGGACTATTTGACTCATCGACTTGACTTAAACCTAGCTTGTAAGTGTAATATTATCAAGGATTATGTAAATAAAATAAATTAATTACCTGATAAAATGAAGATTCTTACAGGTTTGGGACAGGTTCAAAATCGTAAAGTTTATGGTATTTGCTCTATTAAAAGACACCCTACCGACTCAGGCCCACAGCTTCAAGGGGACACGATAACTCAAGTAAATGTATTAAAGGGGGTTTGTTAACCAACTAAAAAGGTATGACCCTTATGCAAATCAATACAACCCTGGTTGGAAAGACAACTCAAATCTAAGATATGGGCAGCCAATCAACCAACCACAATATCCATTTACCGGTTATAACAAACCAGCCCTTCCACCACAGAACTAAGCACCAAATTCAGGTATGGCTTTGGAGGATATTCTGAGAACTTTAGCCACTAACATTTACATGTTTCAGCAGGAAACAAGAGCTAGCATCAAAGACTTGGGGAATCAAATTTGACAACTAGCAGCTCGTTGAACAAAATTGAAGCTGAAAATGAAAAACTACCATCTTAAGTTGAAATCAACCCAAGACAGCATGTTAATGCCGTGAACCTTTAAAGTGGAAAATAAGTGCAAACCACCACAACAAAAATGACAGCACTTCAGAAGGAACAAGATGACCCAAAACCAGCAACTTCTGATGCACAAACTGAGGAGGTAAATAACAAGACAAATTTTGGAAAGTAAAAAATTCTGATTCCATCTCCTCTTCCTGGCAAGTTGGCAAAATCAAACAAAGAAGAAATAGAGCAGGAAATTCTTGAGATGTTTAGAAAGGCCAAAATTAACATATCTTTGTTGAATGCAATCAAGCAAGTGCCCTGATATGCTAAGTTTCTAAAGGAGTTGTGTACCAGCAAAAAGAAGCTGCAAACTGGTGAGACAATCAAAGTTTAAGAGAATGTGTCAGCAATGATTTAAAGGAAGTTGCCTTAGAAGTGTAAAGACCTTAGTACATTTACTATACCATCCATAATAGGCAATTTTAAAGTGGAAAAAGCTATGTTAGATTTAGGAGCTTTAATTAATTTCATGGCATATTCTATATATACTTCTTTGAAACTTGGTCATTTGAATGAAGCTAGTGTTGTGATTCAATTAGCTGATAGATTTAATGCCTATCCTAGGGGCATAGTTGAGGATGTTTTTGTGCTAGTAAATGATTTAATTTTTCCTACTGATTTTTATGTACTTGATTTGAAGAATAGTGACCTAATTGCTCTTATTTTATTAGGAAGACCATTTTTACAGATATCCAAGACCAAGATTGATGTGGATACTGGCACTTTCACAATAGAATTTAATGGAAAAATTGAACAGTTCAATAATTTTGACATATTGAAGGAAACTGACAATAATAATTCTATTTCTTTTGTTGAAAAAATTAATACTTTGGTGCAGAATGAATTAGAGAAAAATTTTGAAAGCCAAGCAAAGTTAACATAAGAAGGTAAGAAAAAAATGGCCAAGTTACAGCAAGAGGAGAAGATGTCATTTTTTGTTGGACAAAAGGTGTTGTGCAAACACAGAAAAAGATGAAAAGTGTTTCCTGGTAAGTCTGAGCATAACTAGATTAGACCATTTACTATTACAGATATTTCTACTCATGGTGCAGTCGAACATAAAAGTTTGAAAACTACAAAGTGTTCAACATTAAGAAAACGGACAAAGTGTTCAACATTAAGATGCATAAGTTAAAGCTCTTCCATGAAGGATTTTTAAAACACTGTGGTTGACACAGGAATGGGCTATCTAGCCAAAGACAATAAAGAAAGGCGTTTTTGGCAGGTAACCCAAATGTGGTTTGTGCCACGAACAATAAAAGTTTCATTTTTTAATTATTTTTGTTTTTATCTGTTGGGTTTCGGGAGCCAAACAGCGCAGCGGAATTTAACCGAAACCCTCCAGGATCCAAGTGAAACGGGTTAAACCGGGTGTTCAAAAATTTCATNATATGTGACATACCCAATGACCTTCTTCAAGTTCACTCAGTTATGAGCAACAAAGGAAAGTATCAAAGTATGTGACTCACATGTAGGGAACCTTGATGATCTTAGGTCGAAGGACTACATATACCATGATCACTATGAGAATCACTTATGACACTCATATAACGATCCATGAAGTGTTCTCATGGTGGGTCGGTCCAGTACACAAGTTCTCCAACTTGTACCCATATGTAGACTACATATCTCATATTAGTCTCTACATATGCTAGTCATTCTGTATTATTGCAACCCGCTCCACAATAATACTAGACTAGGGACGTTTAAGAATATCATTATTCTAGGGTTACAATTATGTTTATTACGTTACGCAGAAACAAAACAACAAACAAAATTGATGGATTAATGCCTAAATAAAATATCATGACTTAATGTGCAAAAATACAATCATCTCATGATTGGCTTTTTGGGCACAACACTAACATTATTTCCCTGATTTTATTTTTCAGGTTTCTTTGTTCTCATAATTGGTTTTCTTGGTTAGGTATTACATTTTTTCAAGCTTGAAGAAAAGTGAAACATAGGGGCAGCAAGCTAAAGTCTAGTTCCGGGCTATAAATTACCATGAGAAACAACTTTCAGGGCAGTATCTTTTCTTTTCCCCATCCGTGTTATTATTGTGAACATTGAAGACAATGTTCGATTTAAGTGCTGGGAAATGGGCAACATGGGCCCTAATTTTCTGTTTTCAAAATTTTTGAACTATTTTTTTGTTCATACTTTTGAGCATTGATGTGAATTGTTATGATAATTTCACTCTTTGATTCCTGAATGCCTAGCTTGAGGATTAAGTTAGCAATTTATTAGTCTTTATGCAACTCTCAAATCTTATTTTTAATTATTTTTTCTATTTTTTGATCAAGCTAGCTGATAATTATCTTGATAAGCTGATTTTTGCATCAAATTTTTGTGCTTAGTACATTGATTTAAACCTGTTTAGATTATGAGCCTATTAAGTTGGATATGTAGTTTGTTCGGTTGATGGATGATTTGAACCACTTGAAAAGAAAAAAAAAATAAAAAAGGTTGAAATTATTGTGTTCTGATAAATAAAAAGTTACTACTCCGCTGTTTATGGATATTGAAGTAGGTAGAGATCTTCTCTTAAGGGAGGACTCAATCACTTCTTGAAAAATGTACTAGGAACATGAGTATAGTCAAAGACTACTTTGGAGTTATGGAGTTAGTAGCTTGGGTATGACAGAGCCCTTGTTATACACTCGCCAAACGACAGAACACGAGAAAAAAGATTTTTAGAAAAAATAGAAAGAAATCAAGTAAAATTAGAACAAGAAATGAATTCTCAATTGATTTCTTATCTTCCATGGATTTGTGGTAAGATTGGTTGTAATTTGAGTTCTTATCTACTTGGTTTGTGTTGTTTATTTTTAACCCCTAACCCATAAGTGCATGGTGGATGTGTAGATGGGTTGGGTGAGTATTGTTCCCATGAAGATTGATTGATTTACTTACCAAGTACCACTACCTTAAGATTACTTTAGCTAAACCAACAATGTCAAATAAAAGGTTAAACAAGCAAATTAATGGGTCTAAGTTAAGTTAGCCTAATTGGGATAACACTAAACTAAAATGTTAAGAATGTAATGAAAATATGGGGCTTTTAACAAATCACTAAAGTACACTTCCTATGGGTTCACTACTTGTTTCAATTAAGTGGTGAATTCAAGTTAGTAAGTTAGTTTCCAATGCATGTTGGTAAAGTTGTTCAATTGAATTCTTACTTTTCCAAGTGAAAGAATTGATCTCTCTAATCTAAACTTAATAAGGGTTTCCATCTGATTATAAGTTTAGAAAGAGGCATTAGAGCTCAATTTACCTTTACCTAATGACTTAGACTAATTTCCCAACAAGCCCATAGCCATTAAATTCTTCTCCTAGGTCCAATAACTTATAATCTTTTCCAAGAGTTTAGAGGCAATTTATAGTGCAACTAATTGTGGCCATCAACTAAATACCACAACATTAAGCTCAAGAGAAGAATAAACATACATTTAGTAGAAAACTAACATCACATAACCATGAATTCATCCAACATAATCAATCCAAGTAGCTACATCCATAGAAAGTGCTAAGAAAGACTACTCTATAACTAAATAAAACATAACCATGAAAATACATGAAAGAGCATCCATGTCTAAATACAAGAAGAAGGAAGGAAAGAAGGAACCCAAAAGACTCTAGATGCTTGATTCCTCAAGGCTCCTACAAGTCTTCAAGTCCTTCAAGCCTTTTCCAAGCAAGAATCCACAACTTCTCCTAAAAAAGATAAAGAAAATGCAAGAAAATAAAGTTCAAAACTTGAGTCTAAGATGTAAAGATAAAGATGAAGAAGTAGTTCTTTTGCTAGGTTCCAGGTTTTTCTACTCTTAGAGGTGTATTTTTCACCTCACCAACCCATTTGGATAGAAATCCTTGGCCAATAACAAGCTTGAGTTTAAATTTGAGGTAGGGGACCAATTTCCCGGGTGTCTGGTGCCTAGGCCTTAGGAAGGGGTGTTCTGGCACCTAGGCTTCCAGGCTCGCAAATGCTTGAAGCCTATGCCTCAGCTGGCACCTAGGCCTCCAGGGTGCATTTTCCAGGCAGCCACCTTTTGCACTATGGCACCTAGGCCTCACTCTTGGAGCCTAGGCCTCATAGTTATAAATCCGTTTGACGTTCGAATGCCCGTTTTTTGTTCCGCTCGTCCTAGTGGCATTCCAATGCTCCGGTCCGCTTCTCCAACCTACAAAATGAAGGATCAAAGTAAGAATCTGTGAAAAATATTGAATGGTGAGATAGAAATTGGTGGTCAAAGTTGACAAAAAGTCAACATGTTTGACAAAAAAATTAACATTTATCAGTTTGTTCTCATTACTTGGTGCATAGGTTTGATATTTTTCTCAAGTTTTGAGAGGTGATCATTGCTAGCTCGTGAAGAAATTTTTTTCATGGACTTAATTTGTTTTGAGTTGTTATTGACTGGTAAGTTGCATGCCCAATGTTTTTTTATTGAGCTTTCAAGACCTTTATATGGGAAATTATCTTACTTTATTTAGCTCAAAAATATGTTTCCATCTTTCTCAAATTTCTTTGATTTTGAGTTTTGCCCAAGGACAAGCAAAAGCTAAATGTGGGAGGATTTAATAAGCATACATTTGTTATATTTATTTCTCTCATATTTAGTATGTTTTAATGTGTTTTGAACCTTAAAGATCTCTTTTGAGTATGTTTGTAGCTTAGAGCATATCTGGACTTAATTGGTTAAAGTTGAAATTAATTTTCAATTTTACAAGTTTTAATGGTTGTGTTCTTTCAGGATTTTGACAGGTTGGCGATGTTTCAGTAGAAAGATTATATCTTGAGCTACAGAGATCAGATTGGTTGTGTTCGTATGCTAAAAGGGCCAAATTCATCTTTAAATTCGCGATTTGCGCGTCATCGCTGGTTTAGAAGCAGTTGTGGTATTTTGGGTATATCTTTGGCTGTAGATATCCGTTTTATGTGATTTAGATGTCATTTTGAAGCCAAGAAAGATCTCTGCAACTTTCATGGTTTGCATTTTGAAAGATAATAATTACATCAAGGTCTAATTTCAGCCTGAAGCTGATGCTGATATTCTAGAGCATTTTACGTCTGACAACTTTGAAACTAATTTTGATGTTGATTAATTCCAAAGGCCTCTAAACCATGTGAGTGAAAGTTTCAGCTTAAAAATCCAATTCCCTGGTCATAGTAAGGCATTCTAGTTATTTTAATCTTTTACATTTTTGTGGGGTTATTTTAGAATAATACAAAGAGTTTGGGAAGTTTTCATATTTTTTTTCTTTTAGGTTAGTTTTTATTAGAATAGGAGTAACAATAGTTTGTCTCTTGTGTTTGTGTTATTCAGTTTCATTGATCTCTCTAATTTTTAAAGCAATTGTTAAATTAAATTGAATAATTTGTTTTAGGTTGTTTAGCAGTTACGGTTAATTAGATCGCTTGTTTTCTGATTAACTATGACTAATGAGGGGTAGGAAGATAACTCCAACGATGAATATTCAAAAGCTTGATTGATTTATCTACGCATCGATGATCAGTTGTAGAAATTCGGTGATAGATGTTGACTGATGCCAAGGTTTGCATTCTTGATTGTTTCGTTAATTTCTTACTTGATAGATTCGTTAATTTTTGTTCTCTGATTATTTTTAATTTTATTGGTGATCGCAAACAATTTCCCCTTAATCTTTTATTTCAGTTTTCTATTAAGAAGCTTTCGATTGAAAATTTTCCTTGAAATTCGACTTGGTTTTCACTGCTATAATACAAATTTATTTATTTGAGTTGTTAGTGTAATCAGAATAATTTATGGTGGTTTCAATGACTGGCCACAAGCCTATACTTTTTTCCTCACTATTTCACTACAATTTCCTTTGCAAAATTAACACAATGAGTCACTGTTAGTCTAAAGAGGGGAAAAATCTGATTTTGCCTTTCTAACCTTCTTTTGTAAAAACTTTGCCCCATAAACTTTTGCATCTAACGACCTAATCCTTGTCCTCAACTAAACCCACCCCGCAAACTTTTCTACTTTCTCCTCTAAGCCTTCACGCCTCATCCTACTTGTCTTCATCTTTTTCCTTGTTCCACTATGCTTGCTCCATAGCTGGAGTCATCGCCGATGTTGACTCTGTCAACCACTGGCAATTGCACTGAAACTAAAGAATTTTGGGGAGAAGAATGATTCACTAGGAAAAAACCAAGAGGGCCACACTTGTGTCAATGTTCCAAGTTGGGAATAAAAGTAAAAGATGTGATGAAGAAGCAGGGAGAGAGAAAATTGTGGATGATGAGGAGAGGAGACTGAGATCTGTGGCGTTCATTGAGACTTCACCTAATCTGGCTAACCACGTGTTCTGATCTGCACAAACTGGGGATAACGGCCTTCTCCTCTAGGCCTCCTATAAATACTTGGTGAGGCTTCCAAGTAACACACACGAAACACCCTCTCCTTATGTTCTCCACTCTTAGCAACTTCTCCCTTACATACTAGCTTGGGCGTCAGAGTCCTCTACCTCGGAAAAACATTCCAGAGAGCTCCTAACCTATATCTCCAAATGCTGTAAATATCATTCAGGCGAAGTTCTACCGGAAGTCCAACATGTCCTACATCGAAGATGTGCTAGAGCATCACCTTCATGCCTCATCCTACTTACCTTCATCTTTTTCCTTGTTCCACTATGCTTACTCTATAGCTGGAGTCATCACCGATGCCGACTCCGGGACCCACTAGCAATCTCATCCTACTTACCTTCATCTTTTTCCTTGTTCCACTATGCTTACTCTATAGCTGGAGTCATCACCGATGCCGACTCCGGGACCCACTAGCAATCTCATTGAAACTCAAGAATTTTGGGGGAGAAAAATGATTCACCGGGAAAAAACCAATGGGCCTATGCTTGTGTCAACGTTCCAAGCAAGGAATAAAAGCAAGAGATGTAATGGAGAAGCAAGGAAAGAGAAAAATTGTGGATGATGAGGAGCGGAGACCGAGATCTGTGGCTTTCACTGAGACTTCACCGTCTTGCTGGGCAACAAAGCTAACATTTGGGAGAGGTAGAATTTAAAGGTCAGAATTAAGGGCGATCAACACGAATAATTGAATCAGATTAATAGAGAAATACAAGTTAGAAAAAATAGTAAAACTAACGAGAAGTGATGAGAAATCTCACCCTTGCAAGTTTCTTATAGGCATCTCTGAGCTTTGTTGTGGTGCATTCTTTGTCCAGCCCCATAATCGCCTAAAGATTGTTACTTTGTCTTCCTCATTTGCCGTTCTCACAACCCAAAACAGAACACAAGACAGAACCTGCCCCCAAGCTCTCCCTCCGCCACTCCACTCTCTGCCACTTCCATCTCCCATCTAATCTCATTACTGCTGCAAAATTAGAAAAGTTTCAAAACCTTCTTCTACATCTAAACGTCCAGAACGAATGAATTGGATCTGTGACTTATCATATTGTTGAAGGAGAATTTATGGCATTTCCATCACTTGTGTTGGGTTTGTCTCGGACATCTTCTATAGTCGCAAATCACCACCTAGAATGTGATGTTTCCCATGTTATTGCGGTCGTAGAGGTAGCACATAAAGAAGTTGATGTGGCTCAGGGGTCACCGTTAAGGTTGATAGCTTGGTTTTTGACCCAGAAAATGACATCAATGTTGGGAATCCGAACGAGTTTCACGCTATTAAATTAGCGTACACCGGGATCGGATTGCAGAAATAATCACATGGGTACCTTGTTTTCGAAATTCCACAAATGCATAATTCTCCAAGCTTTACACGCTGGAATTCCTTCTCCACCGGTTGCACTATATGAGTGTTTGTGCCATTATTGTTAATAGACTAATCATGTTTCTCTGTCCTTTTTTTTTTATTATTTCAACAATGCACAACCACTCCTTTTATAGGCAAAAGTACAATAACTTCTGTTAGAAGCTAAAGTACAACTTCTTTTAGAAGCTAAACCGTGTAGAGTTCAGAATGTGGCATAGGACCCTTGGGATCTCTTAATCCTGTCAAATTAGTCCCTAACTAATTTATTGTTTACAAGTCAGTATAACATTTTACACGACCTTGTAAAATCTCCCAGGATTTCAGAGACAATTCTCAAACACCCATTTTATTCTATTCCATTCACCGTCCAATATTGTTGCACATAATCTGGACTAGACCAACCACATCCAAAACGTGGTACTGTCAATACGGAATTAAATATGTGCACGTCTCTTCAAGTTTATTCGGACTCTAAACAATTTAGAAAAACATTTATAAAATCTATATATACCATATATATAATTTTATATATGGAAAATAATATTTCCAAAACAATATTTTTCTAAATTGACCACGTGGATTTCTTAATCGAAAAAACCAAGAGACATACTCTACAATATTCACTTTTATTTCAAGAGCGGTGAATTCTATGTTGAATAATCATAACTTAACATGTTACATTTATGTGATCCAACATGTCGAAGTATATCCTATATTAGGCATCATTGGTTGACATATCAAAATCACATAAAGTATACATTTAAATTCATATTATTTTCAAGTCTACGGAATAAATAATATTTACTCTTTCTCAACAGTTGAAGGTCTAAGAGTAATTGGTTTGGTCCTATTCAAATATTTATCTCCATAAATATCCACATACACATTAGGAATCAATATTCTAGTGATTGAGACAAATCACTCTATCTCATGTAGTAATGTCATATGTGCAATCTTTTGTGAGTAATCAACCCATGTATATACTCATAGATTGTGAACACCTTTTAAAGAACTATAAAGATGAATCAAGTCTCATGTGGCATGATCTCCATCATCCATCAATCCATATATAATATAGTTCTTATGGGTTTATCACAATAGGAGATAACAAAGTTCAAGTTGGCTTTGATGAGCACAACAAATCTTTCAATTAATAACTTCTTCGTACTGCGCAGGGAGGCAGCACCGGAGCGAGGCGGGTGGTGGAGCAAGGCGGCAGTGATGGAGGAGGGGAGGAGACAAGTGAGGAAGGTTAGGAGGAGATGGTTTAATTGTTAGATAGAAAAATTTCAAGGTTTCTAAGGCAGAGACAAAGTTTTCAAGAGTTAAAACTAGTTTTTTTCAATTTTTTTCTCCGTCCAACTTAACAGCTCAAGTTAACAGAAGGTCCAAACCAAAACATTTAAATGAGGTTAGGGACTTTCTATGAAAGCAATTGATGTCAAAGTCCAAAATGATATAATACTAAAATATTAGAGGTCACGGATGCCATTAACCCAGATTTTACCCAGGGTAAATCCCAATGGTCCTCAGTATTATGTTATTGTCCTAGTTTCTCCCCCAACTTTTACTTTGTTCCCTTTAGGCAGAGCTAGTCTAAGGGAATTAAGTAGAATTGAAGGGCAATTAGCAATAGAGGCTGAGAGCGGACAAGGGTGCAATCTACCAAAAAATTGTACCCGATATTTTTACCTCTTCTTCGATGAATGGCTAAGGTTTGTTGTTTTTGTCTCCCTTTCAGGTGGGAGTTGATGGCCTGGGGCCTCATCGTTTATAGTCATAACGACTGGTGGAGGAACTTCTGGGAGGAAGAACGCCTGGTGGATTGGACGGCCCAGAGGAGAGTGCCTGAAAGCTCAGAAACAAAAGGTTAGGAGGCCCNAGGTGCCTGATCACACATTTTCTCGGGTAGCGCCAGCTTCTTCTGGCCATGACTGTGGCAGGGAGTTCGGCCAGATAGAGGCGATAGCCTTTGGCTATCAGGAGTCTCTGCCTCTCCAGCACCTTCTCACCGCCGTTGATCTATCTTCTTCAATGCCTAAAAAGTGGGATGGATAGAATGTGAGAAATCTACCACTTTGTACTTAAACTTAGCCATTGAAGTCAGAAACAAGGCTAAAAACCGCCCGCCATGGCCTTGGTCATGTACCATAAATCAATGCCCTTAAGAGGGCCCTTGGAGATGCCACCTGACACGAACTGGAAGCCAACTTCATAGGCTTTGGGGAGCTCCCGTTGCGAGCCACAGATCGAGCTTACTCGGCAACCGATCGGGAACCAATTGAAAGGCTTTTCAATGGCACCAGAAGCCATTTTGCCTAGAGGAGCAGAAAATGGGCTGCTGCTGGAAATAGTTGAGGGTGTAGAGCAGCACCACCTCGTGAAGCTCGATCTTGGTGTTCGACAAGTGGCTGAGAGTTATGTGTGTAACGGTGGTTCACTTGCCAGAAAATTCAAGTGAAGGACTATCTTTTGTACTAAATTCCGGGATGTGCCAAGGAATTTAAGAAAACAATTTCAAAGTGGGGGCAACATTAGGCCGAGTAAGCAAGGTTGGAGATAATTGGTGAGTTTTACCATCCTCATCATGAAGTCTTACTATTTTTTTTTTTTTGGTTTTTCAATAATCAAAAGCCAGAAGATCTTGTCATGTTTTTGTTTATCACGTTTTGTGTCAATTCTCTAATTCTTTTTTATTTTCCGTATTATGTCCAGGAATGCTTCCATTTTTCCTGTGATCCGTGAACTGTGGTCTGTGGCCTTTTATTTAAGCCGATAAAAGAGCTACAAAATATCATGATATTAAATTAACCATGAATCATACTAAAAATGAATCAATTTTTTTACACATAATTTACTACAATTTATTACAAATGTAAGGATGAAAGTAAATAATTCTAAACATAGGGGTGATGGTGTTTGCTCCACGAACCATAGAGGACCTATGTTGTCATTAGCCCACTTAGTGCAGCGCCACTCCTTGAACCATGACATTGTCTGTAGGTGTCTCTTTGCATTTTCATTTTACTGGCTAACACACATTTAAGTTTAAACCATCTGCTCCCTGATTGACATTAAATTTGTGCACCATCTTGAAGTAACAAACATTATCACATTTTTTAAACCCACTTTGTCTTGTCTTATTATATACTTTATTAAATTTTATTTAAGTGGAAAAATTCAAATGAGCAAGAAAAGGTGTTAGAGAATCCTTTATATGGTTATAAGGCATGGCTACTCATCACCAATTAGTGTTGAGTTGAATACTTTGGCAAATTTGAGCTGTCCGCTTACTGCTTGATATGTGTCTTTGTAGACTATTTTGAGATATCTAATATTTTCACAATTTTTCGTTAACCCACTTAATCTTGTCTTATTGTATGACTTCTTTGAAGCTCTTTGGATCAGCAGCAGCAGCAGCCAATTTTTCCTCGTTATAGATCATCTGCAAGTGGCTACTACATGTGCACTGACGAGCCAATCAGACTTCACCAGGACATCAAAACCAGATTACGTATTGGATTGCGTTTCACTTTGTGAACATCCAATATCCCAAAGTCAGCAATTCGAATAGTCCGACGTACATCTCCCATAAATAGTTGATGACTTGCTACTGGACTTCCTAGGCATAGTCATCTCCCATGGACACTTATCTCCAATTCCTTGTTCTCATCATTTCCGGCTTAATTGCCCTTTTGATCTCTGTCTATTTTCTCCCCCTTGGTAAGCAAAATGCACACAGAAAAAGGGGCTGCACCGCCCCTGAAGCTGGTGGCTCTTTGCCAGTCATCGGCCACATGCACCTCCTTTTAGGCAAGCAACTGCCTCATAAAACTCTTGGGGCCATGGCAGATAAACATGGCCCTGTGTTCACCATAAGGCTAGGGTCACAAAGGGCACTGGTTTTAAGTAGTTCTCAACTTGTCAAGGAGTGTTCCACTACCCATGACAGAGTTCTCTCTGACAGGCCATGTATTGTTGCCTCAAAGCTTCTTGGTTATGACGGCGCCATGTTTGGTTTTGCACCTTATGGTTCGTATTGGCGTGAAATCCGCAAGATCACTACGATCGAGCTCCTTTCGAACCACAGAATCGATATGCTGAGGCATATAAGAGTTTCAGAGGTGAAAACTGCAGTAAGAGAATTGTGGAGTTCGTGTTTGGGGGAAGGTGGTGTGGAGAGGAGAGTTTTGGTTGACATGAAGCAGTGGTTTGGGGACTTAACTCTTAACATTGCTTTGAGGATGGTGGGAGGGAAGAGATACTTTGGGCCAAATGCAGATTGTGAAGAAGGGGAAGCAAGAAGGTGCTTGAAAGTGATAAGGGATTCCATGTATCTTTTTGGGGTTTTTGTGTTGTCCGATGCCATTCCACTTCTTGGATGGTTGGATTTTCAGGGGTACGAGAAGGCCATGAAAAGGACAGCAAGAGAACTGGACAGGTTAGTGGAAGGTTGGCTGGAGGAGCATAAGCAGAGAAGAGCTTGTGGTGGTGGACAGGTTAAGGAAGAGAGAGATTTCATGGATGTGATGCTGAGTATCCTACAAACTTCAAAGATTGCTGGTTATCCTGCTGACACCATAAATAAGGCTACTTGCTTGGTGAGTTCCAAAACTGAACCCACATAGGCTTTGCATCCAAATTAGACAGTTGGATTCTTCTCATGGTTCAAATATAGCACATCTTCATTGGATTAAATTCTTTCATGTAGTTCATTTTAGAAGAGATTCCACACTCAAGTTTAGGCCATATTTGGTATTAACGTTAGTATTTTGAAAAAGTTATTTAAAAGTAATTTTTGACTTTTAACTTTAGCAGTTTGATCTTCAACATTAATAAATTATCCAAATCTCCTAAACTAATAATAAAAATTGTTCGCAAATGAGGTCTTAGCTTACATTCATTTTTCCTGTGTGCAAGGCCTGCAGGTTCACAATATGCAAGAAAACTAGCCTACAAGAGTTCTGAAGAAAAATAAAGCAATAATTGTCTCAATTTTTTATTTCTGTAGTTGCCGTCCCACTGCATATATCCTTATGATTTAAATTCTACTTTCCCATATAATGACATAATTTATTTTTCATCCACACACAAACGAAATCTACTTTATTCATAATGAAAAGGATTTAATTCGGACTTATATGTTTCAGTCAACTATATATGCCCTACAAGCCTGCAATGGCTGAAAATTCAAAGCTCATTGGAATATTATATGATACTAAAGAAGGCAACCTTATAAAATACTTTGTTGGACAAAAGTTATCCTTTTTATTGTTCATATCCACTATTATATAATTTTATTTTTTAAAAAATTTTATCATTAAAATATAAATTTTTACATGAGAATGGAACTTTAAAAATCATAGTTTCTGAATACATTTTTTGAATTCTTTTTCAACACATATTACTATAAATATGTTCGAGTCAAACCTAATTAAAAAAGACAAAACGGCCAGCTAAAGGAAGACATGGGGGTATGCATTTACATTTGTATGAATGTAACATAGCATAGCACAAATTAAAATAAAGGGTCTTTGATGTAATCCAATGCATGTCTGATAAATTTCAATTCTCCTTTGGCAAGAACTTAATCTTAGGCGGAACCGACACGACCATGGTAACTCTCACATGGGCACTATCTTTGTTAATGAACAACCCCAATGCATTGAGAATTGCTCAGGAAGAACTGGATACACACGTTGGCAAGAGCAAGCTTGTGGAAGAATCTGACATCAGGTACCTTGTCTACCTCCAAGCCATTGTGAAGGAGACATTGCGGCTGTATCCACCGGCTCCCATTAATGGCCTAAGGTGTGCAAGTGAGGATTGTGTGCTATCATCTGGTTGCCACATTCCAGCCGGGACACAATTGATAGTGAACATCTGGAAGATACATCGTGATGGGCAGGTGTGGGTCGATCCTCATGAGTTCCGGCCTGAGAGGTTTCTTGCTGCTGATCACCAAGATAAAGATGTCAGAGACCACAACTGTGAATTTATTCCTTTTGGCTCAGGGAGAAGAGCGTGCCCTGGTGCCTCACTGGCACTTGTGGTAGTGAGTTTTGCGCTGGCAAGCTTCTTGCAAAGCTTTGAAGTGGGCAAGCCAGAGGGGATTGGAGAAATGGATATGACTGAGAGTGCCGGTTTGACAAATCTAAAAGCCACCCCATTGGAAGTTCTGCTCTCCCCACGCCTTGCTTCTCATTTTATGACTAATAAATTTAAACCGAATAATGATGATGTAGTATGAAATAAGAAAGTCCAAAGGGTAATCTTAGGTGTACCGTGAACATAGTTTGTATAATGCAATAGCATCCTTAGAGTTACTAATATATGTATGCATGTTTTGAAACCTCAACCCAAGTGGTTGAGACTTATGATATCAAGGTAGAGATCAGGAGTTCGAAACCTGTCTCTGGCAAACTTTTCATAAAATGCTAGTTATACTGGTTCAGTGGCCTTCGAAATCTTAGAAAAGCAGATATTCCTTCATTTTCTTGGTTATAATGTACCTCCTATCTTAATACTTGTATAGATGCAAGAGCCACTTTTACTTGATACTATTCATATCCCAAATTCTTAATCACAGTTTATTGGGACACTAAAAAGTATTCGTAGTGTTTAACAAAAAAAATGTTTTTACCTGAGAAAAAAATGAGGTTTTGATGATCCGCAGGTTGTTGCTATGACTTAATTCAATAAATTTAACATTAAAATATTTTTTTATTATAAGTAATTAAGAATTTTTCACATATAAATTCACATTGATCAACTAAAATTTTACTTTATTTTAATTTTGAATTGGGTTCTCTTTACATCATATTCTTATAATTAAAATAATTAGTTATGATCGAAACATAATACTATGAAATAAAAAATTATATATATTTTGAATCTATACATATTTTCTTTTTATTAAACAAAGCAATAATCGTCTTAAAACTTTTTTTTGTGTAGCTGCTGCCCCCCTGCATATATCCTTATGATTTAGATTCTACTTTCCCGTTTCATGGCATAATTTATTTTTCATCCACGCACAAACGAAATCTACTGTCTCAGTCAACTATATATGCCCCACAAGCCTACATCGCCCAAAATTCAAAGCTCATAGGAATATTATATGCAGATAATGGAGAAGGCAACCTTATAAAATATTTTGTCCGTCTCACAAGAGTTGTCTTTTTTACTGTTTATATCAACTAATTTATAATTTTATTTTTTTAAAATTTTATCATAAAAATATGAATTTTTATATGAAAATGGAACCTTGAAGATCATAGTTTCCAAATAGATTTTTTGAAATATTTTTTCAACACACATTAATATGAATACATTCAAGTTAAACTTAGTAAAAAAAAGCAAAAGGGTCAACTAAAGCAAGACGTGGGGGGTATTCATTTACATATTATATGAATGCAACTTAGTGTAGCTCAAATTAAAATAAAGGGAGTTTGATGTAATCTGATGCATGTCTGATAAATTTTAATCCTCCTTTGGGAAAACGTAATCGTAGGAGGAAGTGACACAATCATGGTAACTCTCATATGGGCACTATCTTTTTTAATGAACAACCCCAATGCATCGAGAATTGCTCAGGAAGAGCTGGATACACATGTTGGCAAGAGTAGGCTCGTGGAAGAATTCGACATCAGGGACCTTATCTACCTCCAAGCCATTGTAAAGGAGACGTTTGCGGCTATATCCACCAGCTCCCATTAACGGCCTAAGGTGTGCAACTAAGGATTGTGTGCTCTCATTTGGTTACCACATTCTGGCAGGGACACGATTGATGGTGAACACTTGGAAGATACATCGTGATGAGTAGGCGTGGGCCAATCCTCATGAGTTCTGACCTGAGAGGTTTCTTGTTGCTGATTATCGAGATAGAGATGTCAAAAACCACAACTGTGAACTGATTCCTTTTGGCTCAGGGAGAAGAGCATGCCCCGGTGCCTCACTAGCACTTGTGGTAGTGAGTTTTGCGTTGGCTATCTTCTTGCAGGGCTTTGAAGTGGCCAAGCCAAAGGGGATTGGAGAAGTGGATATGAGTAAGAGTGCTGGTTTGACAAATTTGAAAGCCACCCCATTGGAAGTTCTAATCTCCCCATGCCTTGCTTCTAATGTTTATGACCAATAAATTTATCCCGAATAATGATGATGTAGTATGAAATAGGAAAGTCCTAAGGGTAATCTTAGGTGCACCGTGAACATAGTTTGTATAATGCATTCGCATCCTTAGAATTAACTAAAATGTGTATGCATGTTCTGAAGCGTCAGCACAAGTGGCTGAGGCCTAGGATATCAAGGTGGAGATCAGGAGTTTAAACCTATCTTTGACAAACATCCCATAAAATGTAAATTGTGCTGGTTTAGTGGCTTTTTCGATCCTTAAAATGTAGATATTTCTTCCTTTTGTTAGCTAGAATGTACCTCCTATCTTAATACTTATATAGATGCATCAGCCACTTTTACATGATGCTGTTCATACCCCGTATTCTTAATCACAATTTATTGGGGCACCCAAAAATATTCATAGTGTTACACAAAAAAAATGTTTTAAATTTTTTTTACTTGAGAAAAAAAATGTATAAAAAATTAACGTGTTCCATTGTAAAAAAAAATGACTACTTGAAAAGAAAGTTTTTCTAATGAATTTCGGACAAGGTAGTACAAGTTTTGACTCACTTCGTTTAACTAAAATAATGGGTTGTAAAATTGCTTATTTTAAGTTTGGAGGCTTTTTGTTTAATCTAACTAAATTAACTAGTTTTTTATGAAGTTGCTCTTATTTAAAAATAATTTTCAGACTTTTCTAAATATAATGTTTCAAGAAATATTAATTTGAAAAAAAAATCCTATATATTAAAATAGACACTTTTGTAAGTCATTTTTTAATTCGAGAGTGAGACTTAGTGTATATTGGAAGTTTGGAACTACATGTAATTGCTGACTTATGTTACTGTTGACGAACAACAGTGTCGCTTTTTTTTTTTTTTTGTGTTTCATGGTCTAACCCCACTTCTAACACATATAGATTTTCTTTCTTCCATTTTGGCCATAAATTGTTTCATCTGACAATCTACAACTCAAGAGACAACATGAGGGTAGTGATGAGGTCAACAAATCTACAAGTTTCGGGACCACAGTTAGGGGTGAAAGTCAAGCTGAAATTTCAGGCCCGGGTGAAAACCTGACTCAAAATATGCATACTTTTCTCCATTTTTAGTCAACTGAACCTAACTTGATTAACCTTCCAACCTGAATCGACCCGAACCAAGGTGATTAAAATCGAGTCAGCCCAATTTCTCAATTTGCGGCAATTGGTGGTTTGCTTAAAAAGCAAAGTTGAAAAACAAAAAGAAGAAAAGAAAGCATAAGCAGCAACATATATCCAGTAAAACATATATCCAACATTAACACATTGTATCCAATAGAATTCAACCATTTTGAACTTTAATAACTATTCACTACATGAAATCGTCCAACTAAAGTAGAGAATGAACAAAACCTTTAAAGGCAAAGAAGAACTGAGAGGCTATGTGGATAGGAGGATTTGAGGACATTGAGAAGCAAGAGTAATTCACAAGATAGATAATGGGGCGATAGGCAAGGGTGAGGATGGGGAGAAGGATGATGACAAGGAGGCAAATCTACTCTGATGTAGTTGTGGCAAAGATGAAGAAGGTGACAGGCAGGGAGCGAAACAAATGAAAGGAAAAGGGGCAATTGCAAAGCTTTAGGGCAATTAAAGGGAGGTGCCTTAGTCAAGTTAGGGAGGGTTAATAGAGTGTGGCTTAGGTTGGGCCTGAAGAGTGGGGAGAATGAGGGGTGGGCTGGGCTTAAAGTTGGGTTACGCAGGTTAGCCAGGCTAAGTCCCAAACCAAATAGATTTTTGAGCAACATAGGTAAGTTAGGTCATTTTACACTAACTCAACTATTAAACCCGACAGGAGCACGACATTTTAGGCATGGCTTAGACTCTCTTTAGATTTTGCGTGGACTTTTCAGCTTAAACTCCTAATTAGTACCATTTTGTTACTTTGCTATTTTTTGTGTCAATGGTTAAACACCATTTTTAGTTGTTAAAATCCCATTCTTTACCGGTTAATCCCAAAACTTTATTGTATAAAGATTATGCCTTGGTTTTAGGCCAACACCAAATCTCATTTTTTTTATTTTTATGGAAAAGTCTTTTGCATCAATGGTTGAACCCACTTTTAATAGTTAAAAGTCTAATCTTTCCTCTCTTCATCCCTAAATTTTATTATTTAATGATTATTTTGCTATATTTACATTAAATGCTATAAAAGATTAAACCGATGCAACATGTGGGACAAGTACACTTCGTAGCCAATAAATTATAAAGGAAGGAAGCTAGTGTATAGGTTGTATATATAGACATTTCAACTAATAATCAATCTGCACTTCGTTACAAATTGATCAATAAAGATTCAAATTTTTCATAGTGATTACACTTATAGAAAAAAACATGAAAAAAAACAAAACAGTTCTAATTTTGATTAATTCAAAGGTTTCAATAAGTTGAAATGTTTGAAGGTCATTGGTAACCAAAATTTCAAATAGAAAACTGAGGGCACAAAGACTAAGGTATTGTGGATTTTGGGATTTCAGTACAAACCAAGGCTTTCACTGTAACTTATGAAAGTTTAAGGACTTAAAATAATAAAACCAAAAGTTTAGAACATCTTTTATGTCTATTGGGATATAGTGGAAAAAAAAACATATTTCCAAAGTTTGAGGACCAAATGATACCATCATATATAAATTGAGGACATGTACTACAATTTTCTCATTTTGTTTGGTTTTTAATGCCTTATGTGCCAAAAGCCCAAAACATGTGTAGCAGAAAAAAAAAAATACACCGCAGCAAGAGGGACACTATTCATATTGTTCATGAAGAGCTTTGCTCTTTGGTTATCATAATGGTGCTGTCATAAGATACGATGGAAGTTTCAAGAAAGCAATTGTATGTATTATGCTATACCCACAAAGGATCCCACTTAGCTCATGGACAACGACGCTGGGAGATGTACGATCCCAAAAATCTAGGAGTCAGGAGCATTGTGTTGGCCTCCATGTTAGGAAGAGGCGAAATAGAGAGGATTCAGAATGGTCGAATGGGAATGGATGATGGAGTGAGCAGAGGCTGCTCTAAGTGGCTACTGTTCTGCTGCTATTGGTCCCCTTTTTCCTTTTTTTGTTGTTTGTTTGCATCTTTTTCTGTTGTCAATTTTCTCATCTTCTTTCCTCCTTAAATATCCTCTCATTTTTCCCTCCCAAGTCTGCCCTCCTCCCCACCACATCCACTTTCTACTTCTTCTACCTCATCTTTGTTTTGCCAGAATCTCAGCCCACTCCAAGGTTTGATTTTTCATCCAACGCTTGGTTTTCAACATTGGAAATTTAGGCGCATAATTTTTGCTGGCTTTTTGGGAAACAAAAATGTACACTTACGTGGTTGAAAAATTTGTAGAAACTTATATGATGGAAAGATTAGTAGCCGCATTATAGAGAGTGAAGGCTGGAGCTTTTTGTCCTTTTTATTGAAACTAAGAAATTCATTCATTAATCATTAAGAAGAAGTGTTTGGAAAAGGAAAATTCAAAACCAAACAACACAACTGATGCCCATCAGCATCATTGTTGTACAACATAGTAGGCCTGAGAGGGACTTCTAGTATGAAGATGCTTGAAGGAGAGACTTCCAGCATGAGAGTGCCAGAAACGCTAAAAAGAACAAGGGTTAGGAGTTCACCAGAATGCGTTTCTGAGGGAGGAGCCTCCAATACCCAAGTCAGTATTTTTCAAGTAAGGAGCAATGTGAAGAGTAAAGAGTATAAAGAGTTCTCTTTGGAGTTCTGCCTATGGTCTTACCAAGGTTGTTCCCCAAGTATTTATAGCAAAGCGTAGGGAGGAGTCCGTTTGACACAGCCCGCTTAGATCATGACATGTGTTCGGTCGGATGTAGTTCGTACCTTCGGAGATGGCGATCTCCAGCTGGCCATAGGCCGTTCTGGCCAGAAGTCTGGGCCGTGTGGTAGGCCTGTGTGCTAAGGGCGTGTGCGAGGTCTCTGTATTAGAGGCTCCTTAACCGTTTTTGTCGTGTCCACAAGACCCCTTCAGTGAAAGAGGCCCTTTTAGGATAGAAAGACCACTTCGGGATAAGAGACACCTTCTCGCCAAGGTTACCCCAGTCATTGGGACAACCCCTCAGCATAGAGGATTTCCTTCAGAGGATCTACCTTTTTCGAGGTTGGTGCTCATCTTCTCCAAGGGTGGTGCTCATCTTCTCTGAGGGTGGTTCTCTTCTTCTCCGAGGGTAATAGCCCTTTGGCTATCACATGCCCCCCTCGGAGAGCCAAAGATGTATCTTCGGCTTCTGAGCCTTTGCGAGCCAGTCGTGGAACCTTTCAGAGCATTAATTGAACTTTGAAATGACCGAGGTCATCTTTTTTGGATGAGGGTTTCTTTGGCTCAGAACACCTATTCTTGCTGAGGTAGTGGCATTTACCTTTTCAGGATAGGAGTTTAGTGTTCCTGAGCTTGTTTCTCCAGCTGAAGTGTGTACTTGTTCCAGGCTTTTTATTGCCTGCCAATGAATCATCACGTCTACTTGACGCGTTTCCTCGAGAAGGGTCTGCATAAGTCTGGCAGTTGTCAAAGGGCATGCCCTTATTTCCTGTACTGAGTGACACGTGTCACCTAGTGGCTGGCGAACAGTCGCGTCCGTTACGTCAGACGCGCCTCTTTGCCTTCAAGGGGTAATTATTGGTGACGCTTCGCCTGCCTCCTTCGGCCTATATAAACCCTTCCTCCTCAGTTTTTCCACACTTTTTTCTTTTGCTCTCAAGCTCTCTCTTCTCACTTTCTTTTCCGGCGACGGTGCTAGTGGTGAAGCGATTTCCGGCATTACCTGTGGCGGTTTTCCGAAGTCCTTCCCTTGTTTCAAACTTAGTGGGTCTTTTCTTCTGAAGTCGTTCTTCGGTGTAATTTTTTTGTCCCATTCTTTTTCTTTCACCTTTCCTGAGGTTTAGACTTATTTTTGCTGAACATGTCTGCTCCCGTCCCACTTATGTCTGTTCAACCTATCCCCAAGAGTTGGCTTCCCCTTAACCCTCATCCAAGTTGTGCTACTCTAGAAAAGTTGCAGAAGTGGACAGCTAAATTCTTTCTCCCCTCTTACGCTATTACTAGGCTACCTAGTCCTGGTATGCCTAGTTACATGTATCATTCGAACAAGATTACCATCTTTCGGGCCCAGCTGAAGGCCGGACTTCGGTATCCTCTGCCAAAGATGGTTTGTGAGTTCTGCCAATTCCATGGCATAGTTGAGAACCAACTCCCTCCAAACTCCTATTCTTATTTCAACGCCTTCCTCTGCATGTATGGGGTCTTCAAGATAGAGCCCGACTTCATCTTCTTAATGCAATACTACAAACCCTACGCCATCCCAAAGGGTGGGTTCTACTTCTTACTTCCTCGGGGGTCTGGGAGAAAGAAGTACGCGTTCACCTTCAGGACGAAGGACAGCTGGTGAAGGTGGCAGAAGAAGTTCTTCTTCCTGAAGGTTAATGAGAAGTGGAAGCATGTGCCAACCCAATGGGCTCAGGGGACTTTGGATATAGACGTAGTTGACCCCAAGAAACTACTAACCTTAGAATTAGAAGCCCAGTTTGAGGAGTTCGACAGCCGCATTCGGGCTGTCCCAGACCGGGATCCCGAGGTCCCTCCGCGCTCTTTGTACCCCTTCCCTGTCAGGTGGAACCTCATGACCAAAGAGGGCCTTTCTGGAGCTAGGGGTGATCAAGGAACACGTTACCGACCTGAACAGGCCAGAGCCCACTTTCGATGGGAAAAAGGCGTGGTCGGTAATGCTCCTTCGAGGCGAACTAACGTATCAAGCCCTTTAAGAGAGTAAGTTACTTCCCAGATTTTTCATATATCCCCTTCTGTACTTACACCGATGTTCTTCTTTTTGCAGAGATGGGTGACAAATCTGCTGCCTTCTACATGTCTCTCTTCTTCGGTTAGGCTAAGAAAGAGGAGCAGACTCAAAAGAAGGCGGCACCGAAGAGAAAAAAGTCATCTGCGGGATCATCTTCAGCCCTAAAGACGAAGAAAATGAAAGAGGACTTCATTCCCCCGCCCCCTGAAGATGAAGCGGGGGCTGTGGACCAGACCCACATTCGGGATGACCCACTTCAGAACCAGCTATCTGTTCCATTCCCCTTAGCCCTAACACCGCGGCAGAGACTTTGGGGACCTCGGTTGGGGGGTTTTCGGCCAAAGAGCTTGAGGAGTGCTAAAGAAAGAAAGGTAAACACGTCCCCGATGAGGTCCTTGAAGTCAGTGACTCCGAGGGCGATGATGCGGAGCTTCCACCAAGTTTGTCCCTTTGCCATTCTTCTATGAGTTTGGGAATTTTTTGTGTTTTAGATCTTATAGACGAGTGGCTAAGGGATAACGTACCGATGGAACTTCGGCGTGACTTTACAGGTGAAGCAGTGCAGGCTCCCTGGGTGGAAGATCACACCCGGAAGAGGGCCATTCGAGACACCAAGATCTCAAAGGGGAAGGTTCTGATGGAGCCCTTCTAGACGTTCACGGAGGACATGAATTTGTTTTCCGAGGATAGCCAGAAGATGGCTCCTCAGATGGCGATAGGTGTCATCACCCATGCCACTTTTCAGTCTTTAACTGAGGAGTGTCCGAATGAGGAGATCCTTGCCACGAGGATGAGCGAGCAGGCTACCCAGGTAAAACCCTACCCTTTTGATACTTAGAGATTTTTTGTTTTCCTTTTGTTCCTTACTCGGGGTCTCTCCCTTTTGCAGCTCTTGGCGTACACTGGGTACTATCGAGCTTGGGCAGCCAAGCAATCTTCGGTCCGTAGTCGGTTGAAGAAGTCTTTAGCGAAGGCCAAGGAACTCTTGGCCTGCTCTGTTGTTAAGTACGACGAGCTGAATAAAATACCCAAGAAGGATTTGGCTAATCTTCAAAAGGAGATGCTCAAAAGACAAGGGGAGCTCATCCAAGACTTATCCGCGAAGATGTTAAACCTCAGAGCAAAAGTGATAGCTTTGAACTCAGCCAATGAAGTTCTTTAGAAGGAGAAGGAGGACACTGCTACCCAAGTGGCGAAGGCATTCAGCCTCAACTCCAAGCTTCAGGCCGAGGTTTAGAGACTAAAGAAGGAAGGAAAGAAGAAGAAGAAAAAGAAGTTGGAGAAGGAGGTCGTGGAGCTTGGGAAAGATCTGGCGGATTTGGATGCAGAGAAGGCGAAGTCTGACCAAGCAAACCGAAAGGTCTTATCAGGACAGCTTCTGCCTCGCCTGTCACCAAGTCTTGTCAAGATTTCCCGATCTCGACCTCTCTTTTTTGGTGACCCTGGACATCCCCGAATGCCCATCCTGGCAGTGGTCGGGGGCGTAGTTCCTTAACCTTCCCACCATTCCACCTTCGGCGCCGAGATCTACTAATAAAGATTTTGAAGGTATGGATGCCGAGGACGGTGAGGAACCGGTGGATGCCCAGGATCGCGAATAGGTGTCCTTTTTCTTCTTTCTCTTTTGTAATCCATCTCTTGTATTCTTTTATCAGTGTTAATAAAATTTTCTTTCTTCAAACTCTGGCTAAGTTCTCATATTCGGTTAGTACTTTTTCGGAAAGCGCCGTCCTTTGTGAAACTTAACCTTTGTTCGAATCACATCTAATCAACATTTTTTGTACAAAGTTATGTCTCGGTAATACCCACATTCGGACGACCACCTTCGGCATACTTAGCACTCTTCCCCTTTTTTTTTTTTGAAAATTTTTCTAAGTTCCAGCCATGCACCTGAGGAACTTCTTCTTTGGGAACAATGTTCGACCAAGGGAAACACCTATCTTTGGAAATAACCATCTTCGGTCGTACTTCCTTGGTGTTCCTACATGACTTTCTTGAAAATTTTTCCAAAGTGTGCAATTAGACACTTTTAGGGGATGAGCGCCTTTGGTGATCACCTATCAGAAACAACCATACTCGGTTGCACTTCATCGGTGCGACCTAACCTTGAAAAATGTTCGCCAGGTGAAGACTGACCATTTTCACAGGTTCACCCCTTCGGTGGGACCATGTTCGGTCAAGCTTTGCACATGCATTTTCAGAAAAAATCTCATTCGGTTTTTTCACCATGTTCAATCAGTCACCCTTGGGGAGAATAATACAATTTTTACTCAGAAATTTCTAAGTATAGAATTTTCTCAAAGAATCCGAATGCCATGTATTTTTCAACTCTCTACCTTCGGGGTCACCGAGCTTATACACTCTCGGCCGAATTTCTTCAAGAACCAAATAGGGTCCATCCTAGTTTGCCCGAAGTGCTCCATGCGATGGTCTTTTGGGTTCGAACTCATCTTTTCGGAGGAAAAGGTCCCCCTTTTTTATTCCTTTTCACTTTACATGTAGGTTGGTAGTGACGACTACTCTCTGCTGTAAAGCTTTTCTTTTCAGCTCAGCCATTTCTTTGTGTTTGTAAATGAGGTCTAACTTGGTTCTTAAACCAAGGTTGTTCCCTTTTTCGTTAAACACCTGTATCCTGACTGACGATTGTATGATCTCTACAAGAATAATGGCCTCCGAACCAAATACAAGTGAGAAGGGTGTTTCACTCATGGCTCTCCTTGGAGTGGTTCGGTAGCTCCACAACACGCTTAGAAGCTCTCTTGGCCATTTTCCCTTTGCTTCCTTCAGCCTCTTCTTCAGGCCATCCTTCATTGTTCTGTTGGATACTTTAACTTGTCCATTGCTCTAAGCATGAGCTACTAGGGCAAAGTGCATTTTAATTCCGAGGTTGGTTATGAATTCATAGAACCTTTTTATCGGTGATTTGGGAACCATTATCGACCACTATCACCCTCGGAATGCTGAATCTACATATGATGTTTTTCCAGAAAAATCTTTGTATGTCCTTGGCTGATATTGCTACTAAGCACTCTGCCTCAATCCATTTGGTGAAGTAATCTACAGCAACTACACAAAATTTCACTCCTCCAGGAGTAGTCGGGAGGGGCCCAATGAGGTCGATACCTCATACGGTGAAGGGGTAGGGATAGTTGGCCGAAGTTATCATTTTTTAGGGTAGTCTCTGGACAGGAGTGTGTCTTCGGCAATTATTGCACTTTTGGATGAACTGCATTATGTCCTTCCTCAGAGTGGGCCAAAAATATCCTTGCCGAATGAGGACCCCGGCAAGGGCGTCGGTTCCTATATACGAACCACAGGCTCCCTCATGGACTTCTTTGAGGATCGCTTTGAAATCCTTTTCACCAATACACCTCTGTAATGGGGTGGCATACCCTTGCCGATACAGTTCTTCCCCTATCAGGAAGTATCTTTTTGAACGCTTTCGCACTTTGGCTACTTCGAGCGGGTCCTTAGGGAGTTCCGAGGTTGAGTGGTATTTTTTGATAGGGTCCTTCCACCCTTGTCTCGAGGTTATTACGCACATTATTGCTCTACTCGGCTGGTGCAGTACCTCAGTTGACTCTCTTGACTTGGCCAGTGTGTCAGCCTCCATGTTATCTCGTCGAGGTACATTCTCTATATGCACCATGTTGAACTCTTGGATGAGTTCTTTGACGAGGTCATGATATTTTGCCAAAGTTGGGTCCCTTGCGCCATAATCTCCTGCCATATGCCGGACCACTCGCTGAGAATCGCCGTGGGCCTTAAGATTTCTCACACCCGCCTTTTTTGCTAACCGTAAGCCTGCTATGAGGGCTTCATATTTGGCGCCATTGTTGGTGACGTTGAATCCGAACTTGATAGCCTTCGTGGCCTCCATCCATTCGGGACCGTGGAAGATTACTCCAGCTCCTTGGTGTTCGGAACCTGAAGCTCCATCAACAAATAGCGTCCACTCGAGTTCATCTTTCTCGAGGTCTTCTAGAGTATCTTCGATTTTTGGGAGCGCGGCGATGAAGTCTGCCAATGCTTGGGCCTTTATGGCCTTCCTTGGCTCATAGGTGATGTCGTATTCACCAAGCTCAATGCACCCTTTTGACAGTCTTCCCGAGTGATCTACCCTCCTTATGACATCCTAAAGAGGTAGGTTACTTCAGACAGTAATAGGGTGTGCTTGGAAGTAAAGTCGCAACCTTCTACTTGCCAATACCAAGGCATAGATGGCCTTCTGTAGAATAGGGTACCTAACTTTGGCACCATGTAGGGACTTACTCACATAGTATACTGGCCACTACCTTCCTCCCCCTTCCTTTACAAGCACCGAACTCACCGCTTTTTCACTGACAGTGAGGTAAAGGATGAGAGGTTCCCTTTCTTTTGGCTGCTAAAGCGTCAGCAGACGGGTTATGTAATTTTTTAGCTCATCCCAAGCCTTTTGGCAGTATTCGGTCCAAAGATGTTCCCCCGAACCGAAGGTACCTTCATTTTTTGCTGCTTTGGTGAGGACTTTGAAGAACGGTCAACACCGATCCCTATATCTGGAGATGAATCTACTGAGAGAAGTAATTCTCCCAGTTAGCCTTTGGACATCCTTGACTATTGTGGGAGTTCAGAATCCCAGCAGGGCCTTAACCTTTTCTGGGTTGGTGTCGATTCCTCTTTCTGATACCATGAATCCAGGGAACTTGCCTGCATTTACCCCGAACACGCACTTCTCTGGGTTGAGACGGATTCTGAATTCCCGAAGTCAGTGGAATGTTTCCTTTAAGTCTAAGATATGACTACTAGGCAATTTTCTTTTAACTGTCATATCGTCAACATATACTTCCATATTCCTCCTAATTTGGGTGTCAAACACTTTGTTCATCAGCCTTTGGTACGTTGCTCCTGCATTCTTCAAACCGAAAGGCATTCTAACATAGCAATAGGTTCTGACTTCGGTAATGAAGGCGATTTTTCCTCGTCTTCGGGATCCATCCGAATTTGGTGGTATCCACTGAATGTGTTGAGGAAGCTGAGCAGTCCATATTCGGCAGTGGAGTCCACCAATTGATCTTTTGGCGGCAAAGGATATGAATCCTTAGGACAAGCATCGCTTACATTTCGAAAGTCGATAGACATTCGGATTTTATCACTCCTTTTTTTCATAGCAATGACAACATTATTAAGCCATTCGGGGTACTTGACCTCTTTTATTACGCTTGCTTCGATTGGGCGTTGAACTTCAGTTTTGACGAAGTTGTTCTTATTCGCTGAGAGGCTTCACTTTTTTGTCGAACGGGCTTCACCTTCGCATGCCCGACTTTTGCCCAGAAATTCGCATCCTCGCAATGGTTAAAGGACTTCGGAGGGACTCCCAACTATTATATGAGTTTTCCAAAGACCCCCAAGAAAACTCTTGGGGAGTTTTATAGATGGGCCGAACAACATATGACGGCCGAAGAGCTCAGGATGGGAGGGCCCAAAGGAGAACACCCCCGCACTGAAGGACCCAGCCATCAGCCCCGACATCAGAACAAAGGATAAAGGCCCCGAAAGTAGAGGGGGAAAAAGCCCATGGCATTCACCCCCTTGAACACCTCAAGAGCTAGCATCCTTATGGCATTAGAAAGGCAAGGGACCACAGTCCCAAGACCAAAGGCCATGAGCTCAGAAAACAAGAGAAACATGAAGAAATTCTGCCAGTTCCACCAATACCATGGCCATGACACTGAAGATTGTTTCCAGCTGAAGAAATATATTGAGTCCCTGATTAAACAAGGTCAACTCCGTCGGTACTTGCGGATGCCTTCCCCAAAAGGAAGAAAGGAAGAGCAGAGACGAAGGGACGATGAAGAATATGACTCAGACAGGCGTTGGGACAGAAGCCCTCTATAGAATCTACCACCATCAGTAGGGGTTATCCAAACCATCACCACTGAGATACCCTCAACCGAGAGAAAGAGGAAGATAAGAGAAATCTCCGTAATGGAATACGGAAACTCCCCAAGTAGACTCACTCGTAAAGATGGGTCTACAGTAAAGTTCACCCACGACGATCCACTCATTGTCATGGCAAGGATAGGAAACTGGGATGTCAAAATGGTGCTCCTCGATGACGGCTCAAATACCGATGTCATATTTTCCCATCTACTGCCCAAGTTAGGCATTCCAAAGGGCGACCTCAGCCCAGTCAACTCCCCTACCTTCGGTGTCGGACCCTCCAAACTTTCGGTCCTTGGGTACATCGACCTACCTTTGATGCTAAAAGGGGTTTCCCCCCATAGCCAGGAAGAGTTAATGGCTTCCGTCAAGATAAGATTTATTGTCATTGATGTGCCATCAGCCTACAATGCTATCCTCGGAAAGCAGACCCAGGGCAACTTCTATATTCGCCCAGATATAAAGTACCTAACAGTCACCTTCGCCACCAAAGATGGAGACGCAGAGATCTTCATTGACCAAGCCGAAGTCAAAAAGGTCTTCACAAGGGCCAGGCAAAGCCTAGCAAAGATACAAGTACAGACCTTGGCAAAAGAAAAAACGGTCTCGGTGGACAGGGAAACAATGTGACAGCCAAACGCTATCGCCTCGATCTGGCCGAACTTCCTGCCATAAGAATGGCCAGAAGAACTGGCGCTACTCGAGAAAATGTGTGATCATGCACCTCGGGAGATAGCCGAAGAGCTCCGAGCCCGGCACGCCAGGAAAACTCGAGGACACTACTCGGCCCCCCAAGGTTGTGAACAGATCGCCTTCAGAAAAGCGGCACCATACATAGCNATTTAAGGAAGCCTCTGACACATCCATTCGCAGACGCCACAATCCGCCTCAAAAGGCGTACTGCCACGCTGACGCCATCAAAATCACATTATGGCCCGTCTCAGCACATGGCTCAAGGCAACCTGCTACCAGCTATCTGTCCCCTACGCCCAGAAATTTAGGAACACCCGACCAAACACGTGTCGCGATCTGAATGGTCTAGGTGATGGCCTGGGGCCTCATAGCTTATAGTCATGGTGACTGGTGGAGAGACTTCTGGGAGGAAGAACGCCTGGTCGACTGGACCGCCTAAAGGAG